>MKEJ01053883.1:0-10789 GCA_001753735.1 Embelia ribes | reverse complement strand
ACAATCATCATTCAAATCAGGAGGAGATAATATTTTGAATAATATTTTATCAGCCAAGGGGGAGTATTATAAAATATTAATTGATATGATATTTTACTGAGACTGATGCAAACATGAAATTCAATTATTAAATACAAATATTATGTATTGTGCAAGCACGATCCACCACATTGACTTATAACACATAACTTTGCCTATAAAAGAGATATAAGTAGAAGAAGAAATGATACTCAGAGATAACAAAGTGCAAAATGAAAGCGTAGAAAAATATTAAAAAGAGAGAGGAAAGGTAAGAAAAATATGAGTGGATTTGGATATTTTTTATCTAGATTTTCAGTTTTATTTTATATGTTATATCATGTTATAATCCATATTTTTCTATAAATAAAAGTATATATCAGTATTAGTCCCGTAAAATAGGTCTAAATTAACTTGAGGTTGAATCATGTAAATTTTGATATTGTATTTTATTTTTTTGTAAATTATTATATTTATTTTCTAATATAATTTATAACAAGAATAATATTTATAACATCTTTTGATTTTGTAAAGATATATAGTGTCCCAAAACAGAGGATACTGTATATAATTATTTTTTGTTTTGGGCATAAAAAATATAGGGAAACTCTGCCTGAATATTTGACTGTTTTCCCAAATAAAATATATAATAATCCCAAAAATCAACTCCGCCAAACCCGACGGCTCTCTCTCCCTCTCTCTACGAATCCCATATCTCTCTCTCTCTCTCTCTATCTCACTCTCTCTCATCACGGCTCAAGACAATCTAACCCGTGAGCAGTACGTGTATATGGCGAAGCTAGCGGAGCAAGCGGAGCGCTACGAGGAGATGGTGAGCTACATGGAGAGCCTCGTCTCTCTCTCGCCGGATCTCTCTGTGGAGGAGCGCAACCTCCTATCCGTCGCCTACAAGAACGTCATCGGCTCCCTCCGAGCCGCCTGGCGTATCGTCTCCTCCATCGAGCAGAAGGAGGAGTCCCGCAAGAACGACGATCACGTGGCACTCGTTAAAAACTACAGGTTATTATTATTATTTTAATAGTTGTCTAGTACATCTCCTGGAAATTATGTTTTTGTTTGCTTCGGACTTTTGTGATTTAGTGCCTTTTTTTCCCCCTGTTTTGTTGATAAGTGTGCGATTTGATCATGATTCTATTTCTAGGGTTTTCCTTTATTTTCAAAGTTGTGCAATTTAGATTTTTGAGATTTAGTGTTTTACGGATTATTCTGATTCTGTATCCAGGGCTGTTACGGGTAAGTAATCAATATCATCGATTAATATACTTCCCGAGAACAATTTATTAACATAGCTTCAGATTTGTGTGATGGGAGTTTTTGGATGATTCTATTTCCAGGGTTTTCCGATGTGGTGTTGTGAATACCTGTGCCATTTAGATTAGTGGGATTAAGAATTAAGAGCCAAATCAGGCCCTCGATTTCCATGATGATCAGCTTATATGTTTTCTAGAAACAATGTTTTCAGATAGCCTCAGGTTTATGTAATTTAAGGTTTTTGAACGTCTGCGTGACCCTCCACTATAGAATAACAAGTATTACTGTAATAATTTAGTGGTAGATTTCCTGAAAATTATTTTTTCAGATGGATTCGAAGTTGTGTGTTGTAGGGGTCCTTTTTGTTGATCTTTGTGCAATTTGGTATTTGATTCTATCTCTAGGGTTTTCTGATAGCTTCCGACTTTTGTTATTTATGGTTTTTGGTAATGTTTTCTGGTAGTTTCGGACTTGTGTGATTTGGGGTTTTGTAGATGCTTTTTGTTGATTGTTGTGCAATTCAGTTATGATTCGATTTCTAAGGGTTTCCTACGTGGTTTCGTGAATACTTGTACTGTTTAGATTTCTGATATTAAGAACTGCAGGCCCGCTAAGGCACTCGAAGTCAGAAATCAATTAATGTTTTTCAGATAGGTCCAGATTTGTGAAATTCGGGTATATTCTTGGGTGGTTTGTTACTGTGTAACTTGATCATGATTGGTTTTCAATTCGGTTGTTACTATTATGCAATTTAGATTTATGAATTTAGGGTTTTTGGATTCCGGTTTTTATTGATGGATGCTAAATAGAAAATAACTGTCATATTTCATGAAAATAATTTTTTCTTGATGTAGGACCAAGGTTGAGTCCGAGCTGTCCACCGTATGCGCTGGGATCTTGAAGCTGCTCGACTCAAGCCTTGTGCCCTCGGCCTCAAGTAGTGAGTCGAAGGTGTTTTATTTAAAGATGAAGGGAGATTATCATAGGTATCAGGCAGAGTTTAAGGTTGGGGAAGAGAGGAAAGAGGCTGCTGAGGATACCATGAATGCCTACAAGGCTGCTCAGGTAGATTCATACTTGTTAGATTTTTCTTTTTTTTTGTTTAATTAATGTTGTGTATTGTGCAATGTGGTCATGATTCTATTTCTAGGGTTTTTTGGTTTCTGTTTGTTTGTTTTATGGCTTTGAATATTTTACTGCTTTGATTCATTTTTCTGTTTGTTTTGCTAATTTTATGAAAGTGATAATGATCAATTTGCGATTTTTAAGTATTTTGGCTGCATTCAATTTTCTAACTAGCATATAAGGCTCTGTTTGTTTTGATGGAAAATGGGGGAAGGAAAATATTTTCCAAGAAAATACAACTTCTAGATGTTTGTTTTGCGGATCAATTTGTTCTTCAAGAATATAACACACTTTATGCTAAACTTTCCCAAAACTTTATTTTTTCTTAGAAAGAACTTACCATAAATAAGTTCACTCACAGGTAAAAACTCTTTACCGAGCCAAGTTATTTTTACAAATAAAAAATAAGTAAAAAGCTATAAGTTAAACATAACTTATTTTAACGTTTACACATATCAAATAAGTTTTGTTCATTAATTATTAGATTCAATAAAACTAGCCCCAAGATAGATTATATTTATGAGTCAACTTATTCTTAAAAATGCTAAGAGTAAATTTTAATCAGTAAAAAAAATAATCATTATGTTTTTCGTACTGTTATTGTAACTTTTTTGAGTACTTAAAATAAAAAATTTTGGGTTAAATTGATCCTATGGAATTTTTTTTCACCGGAAAATTAGCATTCTGCCAAACACCTAGAAAATGATGGAAGATAAAAGCTTCCATGAGTCTTTACCAAAAAAATTATTTTCCTCGGAAATTATTTTCTACCAAAACAAACTAACGGAGCCTAATTGTAAATTGATTCAATGTATATGAATGGGTTGAGATGTAGTTTGGTAATATGGAAAGCTTTTACTTCTGATACATGGTCAGTGTAAGATCTTTTTCAGACAAGTCGCATCTAGAATATGGTACATCACCATTAATATATCGAAGCATCTGCGAAAATGAAGATTTATAAAGAACCATAGACTGATATTGTGTGAAATTGAACTTTTATTGAAAAGCTAGGAAGTGGCAAACATGATAGTGTCATTCTGCTTTATGAATGTTATCGGCATGTATAGAGCATATGCGTTTTAGGTTTTCTTTATGTGCATGCTATATATTGCAATGTATGGTATAATCATCATCATCCAACGCTTAAAATCCCAATAAATTTAGCCGACTTCAATTTATGGGGATTTTAAGGCTAAATTTATTGGGATTTTAAGACTTTGATGATGACGACGATAATGATGCCATATGTTTCATTGAGTTAGGGGTCATATTGGTACAAGTCAATGAAGGCAATTATTTAGTTTAACATAATTTGGTTATTGTATCCTGACTTTCCAGGATTTGCTCTAGACAAACTGCTTTGTACCGACGGAGCGATTTTTGATGCACATGAGGAAATTTACCATTATACTGTCCGTGGATATGTTGTTAATTTTATATTATTGTTGTCTGTTGAAGGATATTGCACTGGCTGATCTGGCTCCAACACATCCCATAAGGCTTGGGCTAGCACTCAATTACTCTGTCTTCTATTATGAGATTCTGAATTCATCTGATAAAGCTTGTAGCATGGCGAAACAGGTATTCTACATCTCATTTTTTTTGTTTGCAAAGTTCTTTTTCTAATTCTTTTTGTTTGCATGAATCTTGTTTCTGAAAGCACTAAATTACCTGTGGATACTTTTTTTTGCCGATAATTTACTGGCTTCTATGCTAGTAAGAATATTTATACCTCCTTGGAAAGTGGAAGATTCAAGGGTTTTACTGGAGTATGTTTTCCAAATATGTAGTCAAGAGAGCATATGCCTACTGATGATGCATTGATATACGACTATAGCAGACAACCTTATCTGTATTTAGTTGCATCAGAGTTGGTGCTATAGATACTCTTAGAATCACTATCTGCATGCACATAAGCGCAGGCGCATGTTGCCCTCTATGACGAACCTTGAAATGGAAAATCATTTGAGAGCTGCCTAGGTGAGGAAAGCATAATGAATACTTGGATTCAAAGTATGTCATTTTTATTATCTACTTTTAAAGTTTGCATAGAAACTTTAGGAAAAACTTAAAAGAGCTCGTTTGTTTGGCAGCTCCAATCATCTGCAAAATAGCGTCCAGTATGTTATAGACGAATATGGGTGATATATATTTACATCTAGTTTGGTGCTTGCACATATTTCATTACTTTCTTGAGCTTATGTGTTTGTTGATTTTAAGATTGCTATATGGTTTGGTCTACGAGAACTTGATCATCTTTATGCTGAAGATGGGTGCTTTATCCTTCTACGGCTGGCATCTATATTTTCATTGCAACTTTTCCACTTGGTGATTTGCCAAGTGATTTAAATGGACTCTGCGTGCCATTTAATTGATTAGGGAAGGAAGTACACCAAATAATGCAACATTAAGATTTGCTCGAATGGATCTATAAAAGCTTGTAAACAAGTGATAAAACAGTTGGTACATGTGCATGTAGGGGAGGTTTCAAAGATATCATGCATAGAATATAATATTCTTGATTTTTGTTCTTCTTAGGTTCCTATGTTACTCCTTTTTATTATATATTAACAGGCTTTTGAGGAAGCCATTGCTGAACTGGACACTCTTGGCGAAGAATCATACAAGGACAGTACTCTCATCATGCAACTGCTGAGGGATAATCTGACTCTGTGGACTTCAGACATGCAGGTTAGTTCATCTTTCTCTGCCGCTCTCTCTCTCATACGCGTGCACATAGACAGAATCCGAGTATGTTATACGGTCTCGAGTTTGAAATTATAAATTACGCAAACCAGTTCAATTGAAAATTACGAGATTCACAATCTTAGACGTCAAAATCGTCACATGCTGACTACAAATAAGCTCGCCACTCCAAGTGACACATTCTAAGAAATGTAAGAAGGGAAAACAAAATCAGATAAAAAAATTTCAAAACCTTTTATGTTACTCTCATTTGAAATTACAGTTTAGTTAATTCACTGCTAGGGGCGAGGTGGGGCGAGTCGAGCCGAGTATTAGGCTACCCAAGCTCTACTCGACTTTAAGGAACCCTACTCAAGCTTGGAGCTCGACTCAAGTTTAGTTTAAGTTTATGACTTGGTTGAAAATGCGAAGACTCGAACTTGACACTAATCGTGAGTCCAAACGAGTCAAGTACCTTAGTACTCGAACTCATGTTAAGTATGAAAATATTATCGAACTCAATTGGTTTGTTACTTGGGTCAAACTCGAGTCAAGCATGAGTAGCTCGACTCATGGACTCCCCTAATCACTGCTCTTAAAGAAATTTATGTGAAGTAATTGATTTTGTATATATGACCCAAAAACTAGATTTGCTTTGATGAACTTGCTAAAATCCCAACAAGGATATCCTACATGTAAATTGTATTGTGTTGCATGAGGCAGGTTACAACTGTGGTTAAGATTGCAGAGATACATGTCCTTGTTGCTATGTTCGATTTTGGCATGCTAATTTTGGTTTCAATGTAAATATATATTGCCTTTATGCAGGATGGGATTGAAGAGTCCTAGTGGTCTTTGAAGCTGATGTGGGTAGTTATGTTCTCCTGAAGGAGGTGGGCTTTGAATGTCATTTATTAGCGGAAAATGATTTGTGTACCGATCGAAAATGGTTGTTTAACTCTTGGATGTTGGAACTGTGTTTTATACTCTTGAACTCGAAGTATGCTTGGGTTTTGAAAATATTGAAGTTGGTTGGAAGTGTTTGCTGCAAATTTTGTTTCTTTTTTATCTTTAGCATTATTGCATTCAATTATTGCTCTATATTTCTCTGAACCTTTTTCTTTCTAGAAGATACGGAAAATGTTAAACAGGCATGAACGTGAGAAAGAATGCATGTCTGTGATTTTTATTGCAAATTCTGGTCTTTTAAGTTGAATATAAATAACGAGAGGGACAATGGGAACACCAACAATCACATGCAAGATATATATGTTTGGAAAAAGCTATGGGGAGTGAAAGAAAGACCAAAGGTTAAGCAATTTATGTGGTGAGGCTTAAATAATGTTATTGTTGTCAATCAAAATTTGGTCATTAGAAAAATTCCTAAAGACTCCATTTGTTCCGTTTGTGAAGTAGAAGAGGAAGTAGAAGAGGAAACGACAACTCACGACCAAGTGACCTTGCGAAAATAGTGTGGAAATTATCACCTTACCTCATTTGCTAGCAATAGATTTTTTCAAATGGTGGGTGTTTTGAAAAGGAAACTAGAAAATGTAGTCGAAGGCAAAAAGATAGTTTCTTTGGCTATGAACATTTGCTGGAACATTTGGAGAGCCAGAAACGAATGGGTTTTTGAGAAAAGAAAAGTGGATCCGTATTGCATTGTGGGTAGAGCCCTTAAGGAATTTAACAATTATATTGATTCTGATATAAAATCGGAACGGAGCAAGTACGTGGAAGGAGTAAACAAAGCTAATAGAATATGTATGGCTCCATCTCATGGAGCATTGGCCACATTTTAAGAAATTCTTGGGTATTTTAAATGGACAATCTTTAGACAATACATAATATATGGAATCATACGTAGAATCTAAGTTTCGTTAAGGGTATCATATTTATAAGAGGGCGCCATAAGTATTATGGAGAAAGCCCTGAGCTTATTAGATTTATTTTCGATGGTACGAAAGTACCTATTATTTACTGTTTCTGACTGTATATTCAGATTGTAGGCTCCTTGAGCCGTGTTTTTTAAATAATGAAATCTATTTTCTTTGTGGAAAAAAAAAAAGTTAGAACATTGGCAATTAAACGTGTGTTTTTGAAGTGTTGATTTTAACATGATCCTACACTGACCTTGCTGAAAAGTGCTTTTATTGCTGAAACTTTTAAAATTTCTCCTGGTTTGTGTCTAGACAAGGAAAATTTCTGGTTTTAGCATTGAGCCCATCTTGTTTCCATGGAGAAATGTTTCTTCAGCCAGCTTGTTGGCTTGGGATTAGAAAAATGTCAAATTGAAACACATGCGGTCCATAGCCCAAATCCACCTCGGATCGTCATGGGAAAAATTTCCTCTGTTCCCAGTTTTGGAAACGCATCTTAGATCTATCTACTTGCTAGCAGTGAGATCGATAACCTGTCATTTATCACAAATGATTCTCCCTTTCAAGATTAATGAGCACAAAGCTTTTTTCAGTGTTTTGGTCTCATCGACCTGAATGTCACCATTTTCTTATTTTTTTTCTTTCTTCGCAAATCTGCCCAATATCAAATATCAGTTCCCAAGTTAATTTTTTTCTGTACAAATCGCAGTCATGTTTGCGGATGAATAACAATCTTTGGGGAGTTCAGACAATCCATTTGTACATAAACATCTCACAAGCATGATATCACACATATGATATATTCCAGAAGAAGAAAAGGAAAAAGGAAAGTAAGAAAACAAAGTTTACTAGGAACATAAACAACTCTGCTCAGGTCATCTCGAGAGTACTCCTCAGGCAACGAGAGAAAGAGCTTACAAGTCCTTTGTGCTATTCTTGAGCCACTCCAGATACGGCTCACTTCCTCCAATTATAGGCATGGCGATCACCTCAGGTACTCTGGCAAAGATATCAGTAAGAGAGGCGAAATTTGGCTATAAATTAATGATCTAAAAGATGTCGATGCTTGCATAAACCAGTGCCAAATCTGATACTTCAGCATGGAATAACTAACTTAACCAATATATTGACGAACTTTGATATGATATAATCAATTCAAACCGATCTTTGCAGTTCCCCCCCTCTTATCAGCTCTAATTCATCAGAAATTTACTACATATAAGAGAAAAGGAAATTGAACGAACTCCTGCGAGGGAGTGGACTCTGACCCAAAACTTGTTGATCAATATATAGTTATTCTATTGATCAATATATAGTTATTCTACTATGCTAATTGTAACAATTTAATCTGAAGAAAGACCGGAGCAGCACATGTAGCATTTTTTGCGTATTATTATAAGCACGTATTGTTAAGAGTTCGTCTTACTCATATTCATGATTTGCCTTGACGTGCTCTTTGAGAGCTTCCAAAAGGGATTCCCGAGTCTTAATTATGAGCAGTTCCTCAGAATCTGTTTGAATCTGCGAATCAACAATCTCAACTTTCCCAAATAAAATGCCCATACAACTAACTCAGACCAAAATAAGTGCAAAACCATTAATCATCCTTAACAATATTAAACAACATCTCTTGCATTATTGAGCAGGGGTAAAAAAACTTGCCTCTCCTTGCCATTGGTAGACGGATTCTATGCCTGCATTCAAAAGATTGTTATAAATAGAAGTTTAAAACCGAGAACAAGAAGATGAAACCTAAACTGTAGCCACCCATTCTAATAGACTAATTTATAGTGGTAAAGAATGAGAGAAAAACATAATACCTGGTACTCGGTTCACACAAGCTGCTAGCTTCTCTTTTACCAAGCTTTCTGCCAGTTTCTTACCTGAGAGGAGAAGAAAGAAAAGAATATGATGGCTACGCGTGTAGAATATATATATATATATATATGTGTGTGTGTGTATATATAGCATTATACAGTTGAATCTTTTAGTAATCTCAAAATAAATTATTCAGATGCACAAGTAATGTGATGAATCATTATCATAGTTATTATAGTTCCTCAAATCACTATCTAATCACCATCATGTTCAAATTTCAATAACCGTTGAGCTAACAAGAATCACGTGCCACCTTTGTTCTCTTGGCTCATATTTACGATCGAAATGTTTTCATCAGTGCATAGAAGTCGTAAATATAGGAATTAGTTATTATACTACAATAACCATTATATACTCAAATAAGATGTTACATCTACAAAAGTTTATGCAAAGAGTAACGTTATGAACTTATAAAAACAAAGGAGGATACTAACCTGCTTCTTTGTTGGGGACGGTAACATAGATGACAATACTGGGCACAGTTTTGCTACTGGCTTCCATCCTAATATTGTGAATATTCTTGGCCGGTGTCTGACTACTGAATTTCGATCTAAAACTCGCAATCATATCCAACATCAACCGACAAAAGCTATGGGTATGCTTGATTTTTAGCATGATCCGATTCTGACCATACTCAAAATTGTTTTTACTACTTATTTTTTTTTTTAAATCCTCTTTGAAAAAAGAATACGACTGATTTTAGAATAGTTTGGGGTTTGGAAAATAATTTACGTACTGTTAAATAATTGTTTTCCCCCTATTTCCAATGAAAATATCAACGCACAACTTTATAAAGAATAATGCTTTGCTTGGGATTGCTTTGGAAGTCGAAGAATGCTTTGCTTGGGATTGCTTTGGAAGTTTGACATTGCAGAGAGAAAAAGAGAGAGAGAGGGAGGGGGTTGGTATTCTTGGGAATCTGGGTCTCCTGGCGGGAGTTTTACACTCGTAACTGTTTTTCTAACGGGTGATTATGTATCAGCGAGTGCATGGATTTTATGTTGCACCTTCGAGTTTTTAAGTGGCAAGATTTTAACCTTGGTGTTGATTTTCCCAAGTTTCTTCAAGTGTGGATTCGAAATTAAACTAAAATAATTTTAGAATTTATTCACAGACAAATACGTATGTATTGGTTTACCATTATATATCTTGTGAAAAAAAACTAATTCTATGTTGACTTAATAAGGTCATGCTTCGTTAGTTCCCCTATTTATTTCCAATGAAAATATCAACGCACAACTTGTTAAAGAATAATGCTTTGCTTGGGATTGCTTTGGAAGTCGAAGAATGCTTTGCTTGGGATTGCTTTGGAAGTTTGACATTGCAGAGAGAAAAAGAGAGAGAGAGGGAGGGGGTTGGTATTCTTGGGAATCTGGGTCTCCTGGCGGGAGTTTTACACTCGTAACTGTTTTTCTAACGGGTGATTATGTATCAGCGAGTGCATGGATTTTATGTTGCACCTTCGAGTTTTTAAGTGGCAAGATTTTAACCTTGGTGTTGATTTTCCCAAGTTTCTTCAAGTGTGGATTCGAAATTAAACTAAAATAATTTTAGAATTTATTCACAGACAAATACGTATGTATTGGTTTACCATTATATATCTTGTGAAAAAAAACTAATTCTATGTTGACTTAATAAGGTCATGCTTCGTTAGTTCCCCTATTTATTTCCAATGAAAATATCAACGCACAACTTATAATTGTACAATTGATAACCATGATTTTCTTTAAGTATTTCATTACTCTTCCAATTTTATCTACTCCTTGTTAGCCAAATCTTTTGCCCTAACACACTATGCTCATTGTTTTCGCTTCCCAATTACTACTTTATTTATTTATTTTTGAATCTTACAGAAATCGATGAAACTAATCAAAATCCAGTTCCCAAATTAGGTTAATAATTTAACAAAGTGAAGTAAGCTTGGGATA
>MKEJ01053880.1:0-22517 GCA_001753735.1 Embelia ribes | reverse complement strand
AGAAAAATATAGTTTTTAAAGAAGAAAACGAAAAGGAAAACAACACTACTTCGCCAACCTGTCCACAACTCATTCTACAGCATAACAATCTTAGAGCGCACAAATAGTAAACATACTATAGCCTGCCTGCAATAATTTATAATAAGTATACATATAGCCTGCATACAGTTAGTTCTATATCCAACGCAAAAGTAAACACCACTGTTTACATAAAATGCCCTTTCCTATGGCTAATGATCAGTGACAGGACACAACCAAATTGTCCTCTAAACTCCAGCGTCCAATTTCAATAGACAAAATAGAAAAAAAAAATGAGAAAAGAAAAAATTGTAATCTCTAGAAGTGATGGTCTTGCCATCAAGAAATTAGCTTTTACCAAATACACTGAGCTGACGGTGCAAACTAGAAAGTCCACATCAAGAATGATTCACGGATTTAAAGAAACACTAGAATACCTGACAAACTCTAAGACAATACTTAGTCCAACTTGACAATATTTTGCCGATCTAAGGGGAAACTTGTGCATATTTTTGGTGTTACTCCTGTTCCTCCTAAGCTCACAATTTTGCCCTAGCTACAAGCTCAATCTGTTAGTTCGCTATATTTAACGATTTAATGTTAGAGGCGTCACTTAAAAAATATCTGACTCTTCAAGAGATAACCAATAACATACACGTATAGGCGGATGACTATGTCTGGTTGTGAGACTATATCATAACTTTGTTCCGTTATACGTCACATGGAAGTGCACATAAACAATCATTATAGCAGTTCATGTTATAAATCTAAACTAATTAACAACTTGCATTTTACATTATCACCAGTTACACAAAACAGCAAAAGCCCTATAGTAGATTTTTAGTTCAGAGTTCGAATGCCGAGTTTGCTTTATTTATCAAGGCTAAACTTTAAATATGTATATATTGATACATAGCGTTCAGAAAAGGGAAAACCTTAGTGATGCATAATATCGTATAATCACCAAAATAAGAGTGCCCACACACAACTTCCTGGGACCACCATGAAGCTAACCTCTCAATATTCATTCAAGACAACAATCATGCATAGAAAGTTCAGAAAAAGGGAAAAGGTTAGCAATGCATAGTATTGGATAATCACAAATTGGAGAGTGCCGATTCACAACTTTCAAGTATAAACCTGAAGTTAAAACTCTGAATATTTATGCACGGCAAGATTTTGAGATTCAAAGTATGCATATGGAGTTCAAAAGCCAGAAAAGCTTAACATTGATATCCTTCCTATCCAACAATCTGCTCTTAAGAAAGCTTTTATCTTTAAACTATTAAAAAATAAACTGGATATATAAATTGAGTTTCTATAATATAAAAGAATATGGACCTCAGCATGGTGTGATAGTCGTCGTGCTGGGCCGGGAGAAGATCGTTGGCAATCAAGGCCCTGCGAAAGGCATTCACTGCCTCCTCCTCCTTCTCATCGCGAACATCTTCAATTGAAATTGAATCGAATCGACATGGAGCGACTCGTTTGCTCCTCTTCTTAAGATTATGCGTGAATTTCGAAGAAGCATTGATAGCCTTCTTCTTCAAAGATCTGATCTGGATTCTCCTCCTCTCATCATCGGACGTGGCGAAATCTGACCTCTTCGCCCTCTCACCTTCCTCACAAAATACATTTTCTCCTAAATCCAAAAAAATGCAAGACTTGACAAGCACTCAACTTCATAAATTATCACATATATAGAGCAACCAAAAGAAAGAACAAATTGAAGGGGTATACACCGAGATTCAGCTAAGATCAAAACTCTGCAACAGAATTTAATCTAAGATGAAACCTTTATATTTACCTCGCATTATTTTCCCACAAGAAAAAACTCAACTTTGCGATGAATCTGCAAAACAAAAAGACCAAAGCTCGTGAAATTCCAAAAACATTTATTTTATACACTGGATCAGAAAAAAATAAAAAATTATTTCGTTGTTTTGTTTATCTTACAAAAAACAACAAAGAATCTCAATTCTGAAATTTGATGCTATTGAACGAAATAAATTTCTACAAAATTTCGATCAGATAGGACAAAATCCAGCATAATTAATGAACATGGATTCAATTAACCTCATACGATCGAATCAGAATTGCTAATAACTAAAACTGGAAAATAAATAAATTACCGTATCGAACTAATTAATGGAGCTGGATCAGAAATTCTAAACTAACCTACATTCGCTGTATGTTTACTGATATTAGGTGAGCGAATAAATTCTCTCTCTCTCTCTCTCTCTCTCTCTGCAATAAAGGCGACGGTCATGCATGTACTTGAAGCTGCTTCGCATTCACTCTCTCTCTCTCTCTGTTATCTCTCTAGAATGAATCCTCCCTACGGAATGCGAGGGGGCTCCTCTCTAACCAACCATCAACGATGCTTTCTCAGTCTCATTCGTTGTATTATAATTAAATGCTGTTAATTGCAGTATCGGTTCCTCTAGTTTCAATAAAATCTCTGTTTGACTGCTCTAGTTTGGAGTGATATATTTTGAACAAGTGACACGCCAACACGGTTGGTCTTTATTATGCATCCAAAATTATTTTAAATAATAAAAATCATATCAATTGACTTAGCCCGACAATTTTTCTTCCATTATCCCACACAAATCATGCAATTAGTAATTTATTTAGGAGTAAAGTAGTCGTTTTTACTATAATTGATTTAAATACGGTATCCTACTTTGAGAACGTTAAGGGCTTTTAAGATGATAAAACACCATAAATGGAACAAATGCATCACTTTTCATCAACTTTAGTTGAATAAATCTCTCACTTATTGAAACCTTACTGATTGTGAGATTAGGACTGTTGCAATTGAAATTACAGGAATCAAAAACAATATTGGCTGAATCTATGGGGACTATTGTTGCAAATAATCCCAAATAAATATGTATAGCGTGGGGGGGCATATGTCGCAGTCAAGATGATTGATCCGACAGGTAGCGTACGATGGCCGTTAAGTAGGCGTTCCGTTTAAGCTGGCTTGCTCTAGCTCTATGGGATAAATAATTTAAGGGTTTTTTGCTACTTTGCCACACCTACGTCCTAAAATTGTTTATTCGGTGCTCCAATAAAAATAATTACGGATATAATGTACTTAATTTTCTATATTGCTCGTCATTAAAAAATATGCTTACTATTATTATTGGCGAATTTAGAAAAATAATAATAATTTTCTTTGACTTGGCGAAGTGGGTTACGGCGTTAGGAGTCTGTTAATGGAGGAATTGGGAGAGAATGTATCTGACAGTCGATTTAGGTTGTGCCACGTGGAGGGATGCCTAGACAAGTAGGCTTGCAGGTCGGTCCCTTGAGGGGGGGGGTTAGTTGTTACGAATTTTGGTTAAATGAAAATTTGGCCTACTTTTGACTTTAAATTTGCAAAAATTAACCGACAACAAATTGTAAGAAAAAATTATGAGGGTCGTAAACAAAAAGATTTTCCCTTTAAATGCTTAAATATTTGATCAAATAAATTTTTAGACTTATTGCCTTGCACAGCAAAGCATGATTAAAAAAGACTGTCAGTATCCAGCAACACAAAAACCTATTTTAACAAAATATTTGAAAATTTTAAGGCAACACATTTTTTAAAATGACAAAAAAGAAATATGTATTATTTGGTTATTTCTTCCGTTCTTTTTTAATAGGTCATATAGTATAACATGGCTCTATTTGGGAAAAAAAAAATTAAAATTTACTCTATTTGATTGATGACATATACTTGTGTTGCAATCTACCGACAAATCTAAATGATGTAAATTTTGTTTTAAATCATCTCATATTTGTCAAAGATTTTATAGTTTCTAAAGAAATGTGATATTTTAGGTGTAAATTTGCTTGATGACGCCTAAAAATCATCCAAATTGTTCCTAACTAAAAAATTTCAGTATTGTGTCATGAAATAAAAGATTAAGAAGAAAAAGTTGATGCATAGTACAAACTTTTGGATATCAAATTCGGTACTTGGTCAAATTTGTAATAAGAAAATTATAGATTTATTATTATTATTATTATTATTATTATTATTAATAAAAGAATAAAAAGGTTGAAGACAGTAATGAGATACAGTTGTACTCCTCAAATTAGCAGCCGAAAGTATCCCATGTGTTGCGCAATGGATTCATCCCTCTTTTGGCTATGCGACCCTGGAAGGCTGGAATTTGTAGCCATTGGAATCAATTTTATATAAGCATACATATGCATAATTCTTGACTTTTATTTCATATCATATCATATAAAAAAAAATCAAATTAATAATTAGTCCTTGTAACGTGCAATGATGTCCCTTTAGAAAGAAAGCCAGTTTAAACTTTCCAGAACATCAAGTAAAAGGGCCCATGCGCGATATAATAATACGTTTGATTTTTTATTTGTTTTTTTCTATAAGACTGATAATATGTATAGAATAAAATAGAATGGAGAAAGATGCATAAATCTTGTAAAACTTTAACAACTATAAAATATTCAAAATTTTAAAGTTTACCAAAATGATGAAATCATTTCTATAGGTAAAAATTTTAAGGAGCTTCTTCAGTTAGAGGTCAAAATTAAGGATTTACTGTACATAAATATACGTATGAGCAGGTCCGGCCCAAAGGTAAGGCAGGCCAATCAATTGTCTTACCATGGGCCAAATATGGGGGGCAACTTAAGGCCCAGTAACAGGTCCACTCAGGCCCATATAAGGTAATGTACTAGTTGGGTTCAGTTACCTATTATAGTGAACAATATTTGTATTCATCAAACTTAATGGGCCCATTTAAAATATCAAAGTGCACTAATGGCTTGTTTGCCAATTATACCTTATTTTGTCAGAGTTTCGAATTACTTTTTGGAGGCAAATCTACTCTTTTTTTCCAAATACGAAATTGTTGGTAAAAATAAAATAAAAAAGGATTGTTATTTAACTTGATATTTTTTTTTTTGTGTGGTGATTTTGAAAGAAACTTAAGAGTTACTTAAAAGCTTGATATCGTTAAACTAATTATAAATATGCTATTTTTAGATTATGTTACCAATCATATAAAAAACAAACAAATAAATTATGTTATTTTTTGATATATATATAAGTGGGGCTAGCTAATGCTAAACTAAATAATTTCAGTTATTGAAGTGTGATGCACCCTATTTAGTTAAGTAATTAGGTGTCGAGAAGATGCCAAAGACTTATCGTTTTCATTATTTTGATATACAAAGTAATATCTAGATAAAATGAGATGCTAGCAAAAAATGCAAGGAGAAGTATCTTTCTTTAAATCAAATTGTACGTGTTAGTTTATAAAGTACCATAATTATACATCATTTTATAGTTTGTTTTAATCTATATCTTGTGGTGTAATAAATCTATGCTTCTAATGTGAAAATGAATTGTGCATATTAGGGGCAATCAATTTGTTAATCGTTTTGCCCGTCCCCGGGCCGGTCCTGTACAGTATGCAACATCAACATGAACGGGTCAGTTTTTGAACCTCAGAAAAATGGCCCCACGTTATGGGAAATCGGAATTCCCCTCCGTACAGCTGTTGGGTTCTACATTCCCGACACTGGTGAACCAATTGTACTTGAACTTTGACAAGTAAACTCGCACTTCACTAAAACTCGCTTTTATATCATTTTATTATCATATACGTACTTAACCATACTTGCAATATATAGCAATAAAATCTGCAGGTTTAGGCAGTACGGCTTATGGAAGCGTTACGCGGAGTCATAACCTCGCGAAGATCTTATCTACTCTATTGGACTCAGCAATTATAGTAGAGATTGGTTTTCCGCACTCGCTACGAGGTAATCGCACACTTGTTGTCCATTTTATATTTTGACAATCCCCACTACAAACACAATCTTTTTTAGAGAAGTCGACATTTCACAAAATGAAATTTTATTTTCAGGAACATTGGGCGTGAGAAGTACAAACCCACAACTTGGCAAATCACGTTTCAGCTCAACAATGTAACGAAGAACGTAGATTATAGGCTTCGATTGGCGTTGGCATCAGCTACGGATGTTTTTTTTAAAACTGAAAAAAAAAAAAAAAAGGGGTGCCGTATTACCTAACCGTTCTTTGTTAGCTCCGCACAATTGTCCAATTGGTGTCTTAGTATCTCAATAAACGGTTGTCATTAGTTAGAAAATTATTATCGTTCTCATAAACAGTCAAACAGAAGGAAAAAAAATTATTTAAAATTGTTTAAAGAGATTAAATTGCTTGGTTAACGTTTAGTTAAACTAACTATCATTTAATTATTCTATTTGTCATGCCTGTATCTTGATACTGGACGGCAGTTTTAATTTTGAACACTTCTGATCATAAAAATATTAAGAATTTTCAAGTTTCATTACTTTTTTAGGGTGGCCTGCATGCACTCTCACTTTTAGTTACTTGTTAGTTATTTTTTGTTAATACGTAGGGTTATGTTTGGAACCTTTTTAGGTACTTTTTGTTATTGAAAACTTATAGTAGGGTAAAATAAATTTAAAAAAAAAAAAACTTAAAGTAGGTTAATGTCTAATAAAATGCAAAGCAAATTAGTGACATGGGCCCTATTTTAGATCCTTTTTTGTGGAAACATTTAAGAAGTTTATTCATAATTTTATATTTTTTTTATGGGATTGCGTTGTTCTTAAGGGCTTTCCCCTCCTCCATAATTGAGTTTCACAATAAAAGTTTCTTCTTTTGCAAGGAAAAAAAAAACAGAGTTAAACAGAAAATCTTTATTTTTATGTAAATTTTCTGTTTTTCTCTCACAGAACGCTAGAACTTTTGGCATCCAATTTCCTTTTTACTAGGAAATTAATTTCTTTTCTTTTCCTGAAATAAAAAATAGAAAAAAAGAGAAGCTTCTCTCCACAATACGACCAAGCGTGATACGTTTTTTCCCATAGTATAACTGGAAAACTTTTATTCGTATAATAACTTTAAAAGTTTTTCTCCAGACATACTCTTCTTCTCAACCAAAATGCTTTTATTAAATACTAAATTACTATAATTACCCAGCGTGATAAGAACAACATTATTTTTTTATCCTTTCTTAAGAACGTTAAAAAAAAATTGTGAAATGGACTTTGTTTATTGTATGGATTATATAAGTATCATGTGTGTACCTCGTGATCAACAATATAATTGAGATAAATATACATTCCATTATTTCACACCAATATCCAAAATGGCCTGCAATAATAAATATAGTATGTATCCTAGCAAATCCTACTAGTGGAAAAATCAAATACAGTATATAGCTGGGTCAAACGTTACACGTACGTTATACGTATAAAATTTCCCCATTGCAGGCTAGGTGGTGACATGGCATTAAATAAAATTAAAATTCATTTGCTAAGTCAACGCCCTTTGCAACCTATTTTCTTATAGAAAGCAAGAAAGTTGTCACATATATTGCACAATCAAGTTCATAGAGCTCCTAGACCGAACATTTGCCGCCCAATCAATTTACTCTAATAATAGACTAATGTCGAAAGTTAATCCTATTGCCGAGAGGTCATATATTGACCCCTCCGTCGGTGGATTTGTTGAAGCAAAGAGGCAAAACTCGGTACTTCATTTCTCCTTTGCCCTGGTGATTTTCATAGCCTTGTACAAAGATTAGTCATGTTAGCGACATACTTGCGCTAGCACGTTAACGTGAGACCATGCAGTGGTGTTAGCGAGGGGGCTGGCAGGACCATGACCCTTTAATTCCGAACTTTCAAATTAGCTTTCAAATTTTCGTAGAACAAACATTTTGTTAAAATATTACGCATCACTTTGTTTCCCCTTTTCTTATATTTTAAGTCTTCGATTATTTATGTGGCCAGAGCTAATTATGCCTTGCCACACTCACGCTTCGTGTTTTACAATCAAATATACGCTCCGGCCTATCTTATTGGTTGCATTGATGAAGCACCTTAGATAGCTCGAGTTTGGCACTTGTATTACACCGATAACCCTAGATATTTTCTATTATAAGTAATTGAATTGCACCATTATTCCATCCACCCCGATGCCAATATTGCACCTCCACCTACACACATTGAAACTAGCTTATTTCTTATTTAGTTTTCTCAATCTCTCAACTATATATTTGAGGGCTTAAAATTAGCATTATCACATACATACAACATTGTCATCTATTCTACCAATATAATTGTTTCTCCTATTGGTTCTCTATTTCAAAATTTGTTTTGCCTTCCAGTGTTCGTTATCTATTTTGAGTATTTTATATAAAACATTTCATACATATTTTGTGTAATTGCAGGAGATGAGTTCCTTGGTGAGCAATGGTTCTATTGATTATCGCGGGAGGATTGCAGATAAAACCAAAACTGGAGGATGGAAAGCTTCACCATTTATTATCGGTACTCTAGAAAACTATTACTATCTTCGTCCCTAAAAGATAGGTTTTACTTTGATTTTCACTCGTAATAAAAAAAAAAATTCACTTAGTACAAATAGATAAATTGATTTCATCACTAATTTTCTAAAAATATTCTCATTAAACAAGGGAATTTATTTTTTTGAGATTGTAAAACCTAATATTAAATAAAGGCATCTTAATTCAATTTTCTCTTTATCATTTTTAAAAGGAAAAGTGACTTATAATTTGGAACGAACAAAAAAGTAAAGATATGTATATATATATGTGCTTACTAGGTCTTTCTTTAAATATTTTTTTTCAAAATTTCCCCTTTTGATGTCTTAATTAAAAGATACATTAGATATATAGGAATCAAATTGCCGTATACATTAGATATATAGGAACCAAATTGCCGGCTTTTGTACATCATTATAGGCATGTTACTTGCGACCCTAGCTCGACAAAGCCCGCTCTTTTAATGGCTTCCCTCAATCGTAATCGTTCCTCGACACATAATCCCTACCAATCAAATACTCCCTCCGTATACAAATAATTGGTCATATTTCTAAATCGGGATGTTCAAAAATAATTAGACACTTCTATTTTAGGATATAACAATCATCACAATATAAACTGAATTACCTATATTACTCTTTCAATTATTAGGGGTTAATGTCAAATCAACCATCAATATGAGCAATTTAGGTCATTTAATAACAATTCAAACTTTAAATTTGAAATTGCATAAAACTGCGTGTCAAGTCAAACCATCCAATAAATTTTGGACTACCTAAAGACGAGATAGGGTTATTTGAATCATTTCACGATAACAAGAGGTTACCGTAACAAAAGAGAAACTGACATTCTAAAATAAACATAGAAAGATATTTTTTTTTTCATCAACCATGCTACCAAATACTAATTTGGATTTTTATATCTTGATTATGCAAATGCTAAATTTGATTTAATTAATATTATAATTAAATCATAGAGGATCCATCTACTCTATATATTGCAGTGAATGAGGTGGCAGAGAGGTTGGCTTTCTATGCAATAGCAGTGAACATGGTGCTATATCTGGTGAAAGAAATGCACCAATCAATACCCAACGCGGTGACGCATGTCACCGACTGGATTGGTGCGGCCTTCGTCTTAACCTTATTGGGCGCGTTCTTAGCAGATGCTTACCTTGGCCGATTCAAAACCATCCTTGTTTTTTCCTGCATCTATGCTGTGGTAATTAAATAAGATTGATTAATTAATTTTATTATCTCTCTATTTGTTCCTTATAAATTTGGGGAATAGTCGTTTTCCATTTGACTTGATGCTAGTGGCTGTTTATATTTGCTTGAGTGATCATGTCAACTTGTTGATAGGTGTATATAAAGTGCCGTTTTATATTACGTGTTGTTTTATAGATTTTTTTTCCGTTTAATATCGATTGTTGTTTTAGAGAACCAGGGATGCATTAATTATTTTTTTTTTAAATTTCACCTTTATTAATTGCTCAACAAAATAATTCTTTTTGAGTACTTTGATAATCGGTAATATGATAAAGTATCATTAATTTGCATATAAAGGCAAATATTTAATTGTCTCTTAATCCTTGTGTCATTATCTTAAATGATACTTAATATGAAATGGGAGGGAGTTGATCCTAGATGAATTAAATGGCATATTGATTGTAAATGTTACTCCGCCGCATCTAAATAATCGTTGTTTAGGGTTAATGCATATGTATTAAAAAAGTGATTAATTAACTTCAGTTATAGGGAAAAAAATAAGTATATTTTACTATATTATACTTTATTTAAAAGTTGAATTGTATGGAGTGGTAAGAAATTTAGTAAGATAATATGATTAAAATTGAAAAAAAAATAAAAATAAATGTATTTTTAATTTTCTAAAATGTCAAATGACAAGTAAGAAGAAAAATCCTTTAAAATGACAATTATTTAAAAATTGGAGGGAGTCGCTATAAATATAACTAATCTCCTTCGAGAAAACCAATTTGTTGTGTTAAACCAATAGTATTATCGGTTTGCTTGTAATTGTCAAACACGTAAAGGCACGGTCACTTATTTTTGCTTAAACATATTTTTTTATTATTTTAGGTCGTTATTGTAAAATATTAGAAAATAATTTTATTACAATGTCAATTTAAATTTTTCTATAAACATCCAATTTTGGATGCATGACACATGCATAAGGTGTAAAGTATCCCATGTGTTTATGCACACGAGTTATGCATACGTACCTATGTATGAATATTCCCACGTTGTTGAGTAAGTAATCGCCGTACCATGGAGATAACAATGTTTTGCTAACACATAGTCACTTGTAAATGAATCTAAAATTCTCCATAAATTTTAGAGTAACATAATTATCCTATAAAAAACATAACTAATTCTAGTCTAAATGCAGCTCGACACTGTACTAATCATTGTGATGGCTAGACTTATTGTTTCCGTGTTTAAGTAGTAAGCATGATAACATAATCTACGAGTTATCGATGAGCCACAACATTAGTCATTGGCATTTCTCCGAGTAGATGGTATGATCAGTAGTTAAATCTTCGTATTTGCTAAGAGCTGTTTAAGTTACATTCAGGGATTGGTGATGCTGATGCTCTCAGCCGCTATAGACTCCCTCCGGCCACCACCATGCACCTCCCGTCCCTGTAAGCCTGTTCCGGCTACTAGTGGCCAAGACGTCTTTCTCTTCTGGGCGCTTGCCCTGATCGCTCTTGGCACTGGCGGGATCAAGCCCTGTGTCTCTTCCTTTGGGGCCGACCAGTTTGATGAGTCCGACGACAAAGAGGCCCACAAGAAATACGCTTTCTTCAACTGGTTTGTACAAACATTACATCACGAGTGTTAAATATAGTAAAGATCAAGAAATAATTAAATTAGGAGAATAGTGCTTAATACACATTTATATAGTTTTGCAAATGCACAACGATGTCATGGAAACCTAATATTTATTCAGTAATTCTACTAATGAGAAAATTAAGTACGCATAGAAGTATTTTCGAATTACAGAATTATTATTACATGATTACATAGATCTAACTATATAATTACTTTTCTTTTATATATCTTTACGCACATCTCATGTTTATATTTTTCTTGCATACGAATTTTATTACAAAGAATCTCCAAAATTGTCATAATGAGTTGAGAACTTGAGATTAATCATAAAAGCGATACATGATTATTAACGAGAGTACGCTATTTGGACCCAACTACGTAACTTCATTTTTGTCATGATTAATTCTCACTCATTTATATTTTCTTGCTTATATAATTTCATCATTCTTCAACAGGTTCTTCTTTGCTATCAACATGGGGGCCCTGCTCGGGATCACGCTCCTGGTCTATCTGCAGCAGGAGAAAGGGTGGGCATGGGGATTCGCAGTCCCTATGATGGCTATGTTGTGTTCAGTGGGGATTTTGGTGGCGGGTTTTAAGGTTTATAGGTATCAGAAACCAATGGGGAGCGCTTTCACGAGGTTCGCACAGGTGGCAGTAGCGGCAGTTAGGAACCACATGCAGGGGGCGAGAGCTGGGAGCGAGATGGACCTTTATGAGGTGAAGACCGTAGAATCCGATATTCATGGTGCCAGGAAGCTTTCTCACACTCCCCAGTACAGGTAGTTCGATAGCATACTCGTGGTTTGATCAGTTCAATTCGCAATAATTTTAGATACCAGTATTACATAACTTAGAAGAACAAACTTTTGCAAACCAGCTATTTGAGAGTTTTAGAATTTGAGATGAACTAAGTAAGACTTGATTTAGTTTACAGAATGGCTCTTTTTTGCTAGGTAAATTTGTTTATTATTAGAAATTAGATTTTATCATTGTCAAGTATTAATATTTTCTTATTTGTCAGAACTATTGAAAACCAACAAAAAACAAATGCATGTCAAACTATGCATCCATATGAAGTCCCTACTAAATTATATAGTTGTAGGTTGGTTTATCAAGAATAAATTCATCTATTTTGTTATTTTTGTGATTAATATTAAATTTCCGAAATAAAATAATGCCGTAAAAAGTATAAAGCAATAGCCCGTATTGCTATGTCACTAACGGGTTCGTCCTGTTGGAAGCAACTTATCTAGAAACATAGATAAGGTTACGTACATCAGACTCTCTCAAAACCCGCATTGTGGAAATTTTGTGCACTGAACCTTCCAAATATATATAAATGTAAGAAATGTAGAACTATGCTCCAGTTTTCTTAATCATTTTGTTGCTTATAAAAATTTGTCTACATATTAAAAATAAAAGAGAAGAACTCTCAATAGAATTCAGTTTAATTTCAACCTTAGTTTAATTTAATTCAGTTTGGCCGCTAAAATAGAATTCCAAACTCCGTCATTGCATATATTTTAGTGTCCTAATTTTTATTCTCTCTCGGCTCCTTATAGCTTCTTGGACAAAGCAGCTGTGATGACGGACCAAGAACAGGCCAACACAACGAGTCGTTGGAAGCTATGCACGGTCACACAAGTCGAAGAGTTCAAATGCTTCATTAGAGTACTACCCGTGTGGGCCACCACCATAGCCCTTTCCTTGGCGTTCGCCCAGCTCTCAACCTACTTCATAAGCCAAGCCACAATAATGGACCGTAAACTTGGCTCGAGCTTCCTCATTCCTGCTGGATCAATCGCAGTGTTTGCTGCCCTCAACGGCCTCCTTTTAGTTCCTGTTTACGAGAAGTTTGGTATCCCAATAATACGTAAGTATACGGGACACTTCCGTGGGATCACATCGTTGCAACGGATGGGGGTCGGGCTGTTTCTGTCCATCTTTTCTATGGTTTCGGCTGCTTTGGTATGTAATCAATTTAGAGCACTAACTCTTGGTTTGTTATACATATATAGATCTTTTTTTTTTTGCTATTAGGAGTGTAACGAAATAAGGACTTACGGAAATTTTTCATTGGACATTTTCCTGAAAAAATAAAATAAAAATTTTAAAATAATAATAATAATAATAATAATAATAAAAATAATAAATAATAATAATTATAATAATAATAATAATAATCATTTCATTTATGTTGGATGAAGTTTTGAGTACGTTGGATTTTAGTACTTTTAACCCAAATTTAAGTACGAAACAAACATAAGAATGGAAAAAGAGTACAAGAATTAGTTATAACCTTTAAAAAGTGAGGGAGAGATGTAAAAGATTAGATTTGCCATAAATACATTTAATAAAATTTATTATCAATTAAAATGGAAAAATTTGTAAATAAGTGGCCTAAAGAAAAGGAGAATTACCATTCTAATAAATGTTACTAACAAAGACTATTATTCTTGATAATTGTTTCACCATTTAGGTTTTCTAGATGCTTTAAAGCTCAAACTTACGTAAACGCAAAAATCAGCATTACGCTTAATGTCTATTGCTAACCATTCAAAACCCTAATTAACAATTAGGAAGATAATAAAAATGATATTAACATAATCTATTTTCAACAGGTGGAAAAGAAGAGACGCGAGAGCTCAAGCACGATAACCATGAGCGTGTTTTGGTTATTCCCTCAATTCTTCATCTTGGGCGCTGCGGAGGTGTTCACCTACGTGGGACAGCTTGAGTTCTTCTACGACGAGGCCACAGACGGGACCCGCAGCATCAGTAGCGCAATGTTTTTGAGCGAGATTGGGATCGGGAGCTGGCTCAGCACTGCGCTCGTTAAGATTATCCAACGAGCCACCGGTGGGGAAAAAGAGGGGTGGTTGAGGAATAATTTAAATGAGAGCAAACTTGATTATTTCTACTGGATTTTAGCTGGGATTAGTGGGATTAATTTCTTGGTGTATTTGGTGGTGGCTTTGAGGTATAAAGGGAGGGATGATAGTGCATTTGAGTTGAATGGGAAGGGTAAAAGTGGAAATGATCATAGCAATGGGGATCTACAAAGTAGAGCTTTCTAAGAAACTCCTTTCTTTTGATTTTTTTTTTTTTTTTAAGAATAGTTGATAATAACTGGAATGGTGCATGTGTGTTACAAGGGCTGGTTTGTTACAATAAACTCCTATAGTATTTTTCCAAAGTCATAAAAGACAATTCTTGTAAACTCATATAATTCTATTTATTTGATGTTCTATATTTTCCCGATATTTGCAGGGAGTATTCAAATTAAGATTTCTTCTAGCTTCCAATTCACTAGAGGAACTTTTATGTATTTGAAATAGCAGTTGACGATAAGTATAAATTACGTGCATGGCAAGTTAAAAGGCGCTTGCAAGTTCGGATGACAATATTTCGGGCTATGTTCGAAACCAACCAAACAATTTTGTTAAAATATTTTGATGGGATCTTAACCTTGAGCAGGTCTAAAACCATTTTTGTATCAAGTCAATTTCGAACTAACTTTTAATCCTTTTGATCTGCAGAGGGTTAATTTTTGTGGCTGAATAGTGGGCCTCTTCAGTCCGCCAATGTGCGCTATAACAATTCAGATTTAATAATGTTGCTTAAAATTTTAATGATGCGTGCATATTTTTTTTTCCTTGTGTCAAAGCAAATCATAAAACAACTTTTACCTACTCTAATCATCACCTCACTCCCATTAACCACCCATTTGTCTCTCCTTTTAAGCTCCTCTTTAATGAGAAAAAGCAAATCTTTTGATTACAACATAAGCCTAAAAAATGCAAATTCACGCACACAAAGCTTTTACATAATATGTAAATTAATTAATTTAATTTTTTTCAAGCCAGCAAATAAAACAAAGAAAATGTTGGGTTTTTGCTGGTCAAACGTTTCCTGTTGACTGTGGGGGTAGAGGTTGAGCAAAGGGCGACTTGATGTGGGCCATAGGTCTATTGTTACCGTAGTCCGGCAAGGACTGGATCACTGCCTTTTGTGTTGCGAATTTCCCTTCGTTTTTACCCCCACAGCACAAAGTACAAACCAGTTATGATCAACAGTGCGCCAATTATCCTGTACTTCGCAACAATAAAAAAATTCATCAGCAAACTATGTTAGCCATTTCTATGTTTTGATGAAAAAACAAAATGTTATTTGTAACAAGGGTTTTTGTTGGTTGGTTAATTAGTTACTTTTTCTTCATGAAATGCCATGGATTGCCATTGGTATCCATATGGCTAAATCGTTCTATAAGATCTTACTTACTCATTTGATTTATTAAGTATTCACTTGTAACGTCCTGAAAATTTTCGTAAAAATTTTTCGCGATAATAAATATTATTATTGTACGAGTTATGTTGATATTTATTTATTGTCTCAAGTCGTAGTCATGGAGTAAAAGTCTCATGTCGTTGTCGTGGTGTGGAATGACAGTCGTATTGATATCGTGGAGTGTGAGAATCGTGGATTTGGTGTCGTGTAGGTGTTGCGTGAAGTTTTGTCGGGTGGAATTAGCCTCGGGAAATGAGAAAATGTGGAGTATGTGTTGAGGTTTGTCCGAAGATGCGTTGTGAAATGTATGGGGAGTTTTACACTCTCAAACGTCATTCTATAAGGTGTAGAACAATTTTACATATATCTACGATGGAATACGAGTCATTTCAGAAGCTTGCAATCAAAATTGTTAGCTCAGGTTGAGTTTAGAAACCCATCGATCCAAAGTTAGATCGGTTCAATTGGATCGGTCTAACTAGGCATGGACTGGATTAAAAGAGTGTTGAGTAGCATTTTTGGGGATCATAAAAACTTTTTCACTTTTCCAGCAAGAAAGAATGGAGAGAGTATAGTAGCAGGTTTTTTGGGTTTTTGGCTCGTTTCATCTAGTCTTGATCATCCCCCGAGCTCCAAACCTAGATTTTCAGAATCACAGTCACGAGGGCTACAAGATGACATAAGTTTTATCGGGTTTTTTTCTCGTTTGAGTTTTCTTGTTTTGCGTATCGTTCGGCTCCGTGGAAATAAATTTCTTATGTCTCATAGATGACTTTTACGTATAGGATCGTTGTGATTCGAGGCATAGATAGATCGTATCGGTAGAGCAAAGAAGGGAACTTTCGGGAAATAAAAAGCGGATTTTCAGTAGCTATTCGGCACGTTGATGATAATGTAATTTGTTCCAAAATGAATTATTACTCCGAGTAGAGTTCAATGGAAGTGAGTGGAAACGTGAAAAGATATTGCACTCTTGTGCCGTGTTTGCATGGTAGGAGTAGTTGAAGTTTTTAGTTTTAACTTTATTAATTTTCATTTAGAGCAAATTTGAAGGGATTAATATCAGCAAAAGGCATATTTTCTCTATAAAAAATTTATTTTGGAGCCTAAAAGATTTTGCCAAAACTTAATTCAAATTTTAGAGATAAATATTTTGCCAAAACTTATTTTATTTTGCGTGTGAAAAGGTTTTTATAGTACATAAATATATTGAAGATGATGTTGACGTTTAAATGACTTTTTTCTACTCTAGTCAATACATTACATCCTGAAAAAATATTGAATGAAAGTTGTATTTTTTTTTTGTGTAGAGAATGGTGGAAAAATGCAATTAATATGGGTATTTTAGTAAATTGACTTTTCAACTAAATTTCCAAGACATAAATGAGACTATATTTTAGGAGAGGGGGGAAGAAAAATGAGACCATTAAATTGAGACGAAGAAGTAATACCTTTGCATATGTTTTGGAAATAAATGCATTTGTGTAGGAAAAAAATAAATAAAAAATCACTCTCTCATTAAATGAAATTATGGTATTACCTAATAAGGGTTAGCGCTTAGATTTGTAAGGGGTTTTCTGCTTAAATGTTATTATTAAAAGAAAATAGAGTGGTTTTTCTCACTTTGAGGAGAAAGTAATTGTTTTTAAACAAAACTATTTTCAGTGCTTTACATATCAAAATTTTACAAACATACAACCAAATTAGTGTTACCACCAATCAAACCCTGGTATATGTCAAATTTAGAAATTTGAAAAACAAACTTAAACCATTGATCAGATTCTTAAAAAAAAAATCTATAATGCCCATAACTTTTTCCACGTGTAAAGGAATATCATTGTACATTTATATTTCTGGGGTTTGATTTTAGTCCAATCTAATCATCCTGTCTTCAAATCCTGTTTGAGCTGTTCAAATATATCTAACCGAGAAAAGTTCTCTCTCCTCCCAGTCACTCTCTCTCCTTTATAACACACAATTTTATGAAAATTCTCTTCATCGTTTTATCAAAATTAATAAATTATTTGCTTTTTTCAAACCCCATTTCATTTAATACTAGAATTAATTTTAAAAAATGAACTACATAAATTATACTGTTAATTACCCCTGTCATCCTTTAGCTTTCTCATGTAAAATATTTTCACATATTAATTTTTTTCTTAATTCAAGGTTTTAAAATTTTAAATTATTTTTTATTTTTTTAACTAAATCTTGTGCAAATCCATTGGTTAGAGGTTCAGGAAGGATTCATATTATCATTTTCGCACGTTATCTTTGCGAATTTTTCCTCATTGCCACGAACTGGTTTTTTTTTTTTGGAGTTAAAGTGATTTGAATATTGTTTAATTTAAAAAAAAAAAAGAAAGATACAGCTATGAACTTTTGATTTAATCGCATAGAATTACAATCAACTGTTGATACAAAAGAGAGAGAGTGATTCGGTTGGAGAGACTTTTACCTGGTTAATTAACCCAACAATAGTTGAAGATAAAAAAATTAGTGACACCATGTTTTTATTGAACCAACTCAAACATATGGCCATGCATTTTCACTCCCCTCGTCACTAGCAATAGTATTAGCAGATACATAATTTTCAGATAAGGAGGGTAGAGTACATTTTAGTTATATAAAAAATTATGTATATATTTTTCCGAGTGACCATTTAAGCGCAGAATTTAAAATTTTCAATTTTTCTTATAAATATTATAGATAAATTTAAAGGTAAAAAAAGTCGTGATCCCTGCAAACCCCCCACCTCCATCCATATATGAGGAATAATATCTTGAAATGTCACATGCCAAAGTACATCTCAAGTTGGGATTTGCTCTCAATACAAGAATATTTTTTCCAAAGTACATCTCAAGTTGGATTTTTCACGATACAACAGTCAAAAAAATTTGTACAAAATTATTATATTTTAAGGACAAAATTACTATGAAATGAGGACAATTTACTACAATTGAATTTAATTAAAATAAATTAAAAATAGTGATAGTATATTCTGAGTTTGTAGTATTTTATCCTCAAAATACAGTAATTATTGTATTTTACAAAAAAAAAAAAAAACTACAAGAATAAATTTTGCTCAATGGCCTCGTTTGAGAAGATAGTATCAGAATCTACAACCATACAAATTGATCACAAGAATATATTCCAAAAATAACCAAAAAGATTCCAAGTGTATCGAGTTTTCAAGTCTTATTTGTCATTCGCAATTATTAAAATCAAGAATAACGTAGACACTTGATTTTAACATGATTGAACCAATTGTGCTTACGTCTACCACAAAAGAGATAAATTCCGCTAATCTCAAAAAAAGTGGAGAATACCAACACAATTTTGTCACACACAACTCCCACACGAAGGAGAAAAACTGCTCAACGATCTCTCACTGCTCTGATGCAACAAGCAACATACATACACGTACTTATACATATACATACAAATAGCATAAATCATGCCCAAACCCATCACCATCAGCAGCTAGACAAAGAGGTAAAGACTGCAACAAACTCAGCAGCCAAACTTGATTTTGAAGCTTGAGGTGGTATAGACCCATCAGTAATAATGTTAACATAAAGAAAGGTAGATGATACGGAGTATCACTTTTGATAGCTCAATAAGAGGGCTAATGCTTATACAGACTCGAAACCAATTCATATACGTAAAGATTTTCGTATAGTTGGTACACGTACATCCTCATTATAGTAATCATGAAGAGCTCGTTCGTAGTCATAAATTACGTGACGCATATTCTTGTAGTATTGTTTATTTCAAATATTTTCACACACACTAGTTTTAAAATACTTCATCTTCGATTTTTCCTCACCATCTATAGTTCATATACTCCATAGCATAACCCCAAAACACACATGTTCAATGTATATTAGAAATTCAATAGGTACAGTAGAAAGGTAAGATCGCAATCAGTTTTTTATACAGTCTTCATAATTGAATTATTAAACAACACTTTAATATGAATGAATAATCAATCAATCAAGCCAAAAGAATTGATCAGGAGTGACAGCAAAAGCACATAATATATTATATTCCTTGGAGTACCCTCGCCTTTGTCGATATGTTGGCCATCAATAGAATTAACGAAATGGCCCAAATCTTAGCGTCGTTTACCACCAATCAATGGCGATCTCAAGCAAAGAATCAAACCCGCAACTATAATCCTAAATTTAAAGTGACATCATAAAAGCCTGCTTCTGAATGCCTCAACAAAATTTGCTCGTGGTATTCAGAAGATCTTCCATACTAAAGAACGTAATTTCACTTTGATCATGTGCTACTCATCATCTTCACGAAGTAAGGTAAACGAGAAAGGGGAGAACTTATATCCATCTCCCTCGTAGAACTTGTTCTGAAACTCGACCCAATGAAGCCTCAAAGCATGTAAGAAAGCGCTCAGGGTCTCCATGACCAGGAGCACACCGACCGTTGCAAAAATAAATACAACAATTCCAATGATGAGTATAAAAATGTTGTTGTACCTGCAAGTGTAAACTTTGTTTAAAACTACTAGCCATTTCCTTTTTCATGTTGAAAAATCACAAGTCTGTTTTATGTATCTGCTTACCCCCAGGCCAGAAGCAGGACCTTCTCATAGAAAACACTTGATAACTCTGAATGGGCAAGGCTGGAAAGGAAAAAGGAAATAAGAAAAAAGATAATTATAACAAAATAAACATATTGTGAGCTTCCACAGTGGAGCAGAAGCAAAAAATGCATCCAGACGGCGAGTGAATGCACAAATGTTTATGCATTCCAATTTCTACTTATTTTTTCTGTGGGAATCGATAACTTTATAGGCTGCCCTTCAAAGTTAGCTCATAAGTTAACACACTCGACAAACAAAACAGAAACAACATACTTACCTAAGGGCCCATAGACGTAGATATGAAGCAGTGTTAGAGACAGCTCCAAGAACAAACTCGATGGTGTGTATAAGTTGATGGACGAAAACTTCACTGAACTCAAATTCCTCATGCCCGTGGGAATCATGGTGATTCTCCATTTCATAAGAGTCTTCGATGCTGTGTAAAAGATCATATGATTGACCTTGATGCCTCTGAAAAAGTACAGCATGGCATTTACAGTTGGGGAGAGAGAATAAATACAAATAAAGTAAAACCAACAGAAAGTATATACACGAGGGCGTACTTCCTGATGTTGTTTCTTCAAAAGGAATGGCTTTGGAAATAGCATCCATGGTACAGCAACAAGTGCAAGTAAAAGCAACACTATCTGTAAATGATGAAACAGTTACAATGTTTTCAAACTCATGAATGTGTGAATATTTCCAGTAAACAAAAAAGAAAAATGAAAAAGAACCTGCAGAAATTTTTGGCCAGCAAAAAGCTGATTATCTCCGAGGTCATCGGTAGGACTGAGGAACATATATATCAGTACATGGTACAGATCAGCTTGAGAACCAGTGCACCATTTTACTATAATCAGGAGTGAGAGATAACCAAACAAGCTGTTCAAAAATATCATCTGGGGTACAAATTGGTACCTGAAATATTGCAAGACTAACACTGGTAAAATTTATTCGCATTGTAAACTACAATAGTTGAAATTTGGGGTTCAATACATTCTAGCAAGATGAAATAAAAAAATCTAGCTTACCAGATATTTAGTTCATTGCTGAAGAATTTTGCATTAAAATAGCTTAAGATGATTCCAAGGTTCATTTGGGCTACTCCCAAAAGGATAGACATCTTCATCTTCAGTGAATTTAGGAATGGTAACTCACTGCGGGTTCCATGCCACTTGGGGTCCACGCCAAATGGATAAGTGGGCCGAACCTTTATTAATCCCATTGTAGTAGCATCCCTGCTCAACAAGGATGCGTTCAAAATTTGTACCTAATAATGAAATTAAAACATATATTGAAGTGATAGTTCATTACTTGCAGGAAAGATCACGACATCCATAAGCAGAGGGCCCGAAAAGTTCAAAAGGCACAGAAAAGAATTCGTTGTATATGAATCCAGTGTATATTGAGAATATAGCCATCATCATTATAACATATCGACCACCAAAAGTCATTTCCATGATGTCTCCAAGCTTCTGTTGTCAACCAAATCAAAATACAGTGAATTCAGTTATTTAACACGTAGATGATTTGAATGGCACACAACATAGCGAACAAAAAGAATCAAGGTCAACGTCAATAACTAACAAACTTCAAGAAATTACCTGGCTGGAAAGTTTCTTTTCCCTGAATATGAAATATAGCGTTGCAAGTAACAAGCATATACCATGGCCCCAATCTCCAAACATGACAGCAAATAGGAAAGGAAATGTAACGATGGTATAGACACCAGGGTTAGCTTCTTGATACTTGGCCACTCTGCAAATGATGTTGAATAGCATTTGATATTAAAGAGAACAATGATTGTTTAGCTTCACATTCTATGCTCAGTGAACCAGCTTTTCAATTTATAATTAAAAGTAATCATCAAGGGTTCAAGGGTACTCACCCATAAGCGTCAACAATTTCTTGGAAAGCAGTGGTAAATTTATTTGTGCGGAAATATGTAGGTGGTAATTCCTTGGAGTTTAACACCTGGAATATGGCTCCAACTTGGGAGTTGCTATCCAGTGTTGCTCGCTGCATTGCATCTTGAATCTGCATATTGATGCATAAGCTGGTTAACTAATAGTGATGATTTTTGTTTAAATTTAATATTATAAAATCATAGATTTTTTTAGTACCTGCTTTGTTGCAAAAACAGGACACCAGCCTTCAGCCACAAGGCATTTTTTCGTCACATCAAAACTGAGCATATTCAGGGTATGATAAATGGATTTCTCTGTTTTGACCTTTACAAGTCAAGAAAAACACTTTATCTCAAGTCATACTTGCACAAACCAAGCCAAATTGGCAAAAGTACCTCAAAAATACATGAAAGTCGAGGTAATGAAATGACCCCATGTATTTAAACATAAACTCAAAACAACAAAT
>MKEJ01053868.1:0-13487 GCA_001753735.1 Embelia ribes | reverse complement strand
GATATTGTATCGTTGATTGTGAGGCATGCGATAGCAGTTTAAATGTTTATTTAAATGTCGTTAGTTCTTTTATTCATTCTCCTTGAAGTAACTCACGTCCCCGGGTTTATGGGAATTCGAAGCGTGGCAGTCGGTGTCGATTTAAGGGCAATGATGTAATTGTCAAAAAGTCTCACTCTTAGTGGGGAGATCCACCAGGAGGATTGGCCAGCATGGTGAGCAGCACGTTATTTTACCTAGAGGGACATTGTCAATGGAGGCAACCTACCGTCGTGACAGCAAGCGCGTTCTGAGAGTCGGTGTCAATACATATCCTGCCAATAGGCTACCTTCTCGCTTAGTACTTTTGTGTTTGTCACTTCGGAATGGGCAATCGATGCATTGCGCCATGTGTCGTAAGTTCAAAGGCAATGTCAAATTCCTATCGTCTTACAAGAGATGCATTATTGCTAGGTGGGCATCTTTACTGGTTGACTTGATGTCCCAGAGCATCCATGGAATAGGCATTACTCAGTTAAAATTCGTGTCAACAGTCATAATATCTCTCGGCACATGTGGACACTACTTCATTGGCTATCATGTTGGGCTAACATGACATTTTGGGACATTCAATGTCATGGGTTACATGAATGGTACGTTCTTTGATATCATTGGTAACAAGCTTTAAATATTCTTGGGAAGCCCCCTTGTTCCAATTAGTCTCGTAGCTTATATGCAAGAGCATGCACATATCAAGATAGATCGCTAACAAATGATGTCAGCATGCACCCTTGGGTGATGTATAGGTATCTGCTTGGTGGCATTCAAGATGCGTTACGGTTTGGATTTGAAAAATAGAGGGACAAAAGGGTGCTTTTTTGCCTCACGAGTATTCCGCTGCATTTTGAGGGCCAATCATGATATTGTTTGCGAAATCATTGGCCCATTACACCATGCCACCCTTTCCCTATCGTTAACGCATATAAAATGAGCCCTAACTACCACATCAATTTAACTAATCATGTTTTTTGTTTTACTTTTTCATATTATACTTTCGTTACACCATTTAACGTATGCAGAGAAAGAATCACACAATCAACATGATAAGCCTAAAATAGCGACCAACAGAAATGCAACTACAACAAAACCAAACTCTACAGCCCCACGCACTAAGATTCTTTTTAATAACCATCCATAATAAACAATGATATATGCTTAGAATACTTCTCTAAGCAAGTTTATGAAAATATTTCGCTGTTATAATACATCAGAAATGACTACAAAGAAAATCATTATAATATTGTCATGTTTAATGGAAAACATTTAGGAATATGAAGATTGTGTCCGTCATTAAGGCCTGGTGAGACTTGTGATCCCTGCCCTTGAAGCTACATTTTTATTCAGGATTGCTTTTGTGATGGTCGACGGATTCCAGGAATCTGCAGTGCAATCCATTGAATGTTATGTTTGGATCAAGATGAAAAACATTTCATATGTATCGAACTAGATAGACCCTGTTCAACATATGATATCAAGAGTTTCACAGCTGGTGTAAATTCTTTTTATACCAGCAGGTTCAGCAGAATGACATATCTTCTTGTACTCAAATGTGAATAGAAATGTGTCATGCTAGCCAGCTGGCGTTAAAAAATGGTTATACCAACAGTGGACAGAAAATATGATGTAAAATAAATATTCCCCTTTTGGAAAAGCTCGAGGTTTTAGATAAGATGTTCTACAATTTAACATTATATGATAGTCCAAATTCTTAAGTTCAACAGGAGCTGCCACCCAAATTTAGTTGCAAATGTCGAGCTCAGCATTAAAGTTAAGTGAGCCAGATGTCATGTGGCGTGTTAGAGATACAACATACGAAATCTACCCTGTAAAAAGTGCTTTAGATGAGAGAAGACATGCTCTAAAAGACCCCTACAATTAGAGAAACTTCTCATGTTGGGGTATCACTAAAAGCAGGAGTCTCCAAACATTAAATTTTCTACAAGTTAGGTAGCAGGATATTAACCTAAGTCAAAGCTTTCCACACATGATAACTGCATCTTCAACACACACCATACTATCATGGAAGTTCTTTTGAAGAGCATAGAACTTTTCTAAGTGATGTTGTGCTGTTAAAATTAAGGTGATGATATTAGTAGAATCTGAACCACCAAATACCTTCTAAATTTTTTGTACCCTACTACTCTTCCAGATAACAAAATCAAGCTATACACACTAACCTCGACACCGTGGGGCCCTATTCGATTGTGAGCCACAAAATTGAGAATCAAACTAGCGAATTCATCAGGGACGTCCTCCTGCATCGAAGAAGGATACGAAATGAGCAAAAGAAATAGAAAGGAAGCAGGACATAAACAAGAAATAAAACAAGAAAATATATCAGAAGAGACAATAGAGTTAGACCTGTATAGCATGTCCAGTGTGTCTAACAACCACCAATTGAAACTTTCCTTGCATTTGACCAATTGTCAGAGTTCTGTAACAATAGACAAATACTTTAGTCAGCAAACTTGTGCTCACAAATCACATCCACCAGAACAGATGCGTCTTGCTTAGAAACAACATCAACTTTCAAGATCCATTTGCGCAGCTTCAAGCAGAAATAGGCTTAAAAGCAAGCTTTCGAAAGGATGTTCAATGCATAGCAAAACAATGTGGATTTTTACGGTTTTCCTAACATGATCACCATTCCAAGGCTATCCAGTCTATAATGTTCACAATTCTACCAGACAAAGGGCCATGTTTCACCAGAAACCTCTCAAATTGACAACACTAATTTATGATGAAAGATGATAACTACAGTAGTAGTGACATCCAAGTCATAGAGAAAACCAGAAGAATTATGTGTTTGATTCCTTTTGTTAATCTTTGGGAAAATGTTTATTCATTTATTTATGAATTGTTTGCATATCCTCGACAACATTTTATTGATGGTTTGGAAATTGTAGGTTCCTCTTCCTGTGAAATGTTCTGTCATTGTTCACAATCTCTGACCTAAATCATGCTCTTAATTCTAATCTAAATTTCCAAAATAATAGCCAATCAAACTCAGGTTCACTAGACAAGGAAAATCACAATTTCAAATTAAGTCACTTCATGGATATTTAATCCTCACATTGATTCGCATCGACCTCAACAGATTTACACTGTTTTATTGAACTTAAAAAGATCTTGCCGAGGTATGCAATTGTAACTTCGAATTCTGTATTAATAGCATGATAAGAGTAACACATATAATGCAATGCAGAAGAGTGGGATTGGCTTGATTGGGCTGCTAATCGAGATTCAGTTGCTTAATTAAAGATTTTGTTATAATTTATAACACAGTTCTATGAGGAAAACAGTGCTTGTAAATGTTAAGTCTCTGGTATAAATTTATATTTAGGTCACATAGTAGAAAAAAACCTGTCCAATCTGTCTGTCCCAGCTAGCAGCAAGAGCTTTGGAGCAGGACATGACAGAAACTTTTCTGAAAGGCCTTCGTACCTGAAATACAAGGGACTATGGAAATTACGAAAATTACGAGTCTAGAAAAAGTTGTCTACTTTTGGCAGATGCATAATGAAACCAACAAACATTCATGAACTAAAAGCCAATGATTCATCTAAAACTTTTTCTCCGTAACACAAATTTACAGCACATGTTTGAAGTGTACTATAAGTAAAATAAACATCCAATAATTGAAGGCACGCACAAGGAGGACCCTAAGGGACACAATTGTGTTAATCCAAAAGAAAATGGGCAGCTTGCTAATTTCTCACCCTGTATCGACCAACTGGCAACAAACAAAATGCATGGGTACTTTTAATGAAATTTAAAATATGAATCAGAAAGCATTAGATGCAATTAGTACCTGGAACCTAGCCTTTTGTTGTACATTCATTTGAAAATAACACTCTTACTAACTACAAGACAGAACAAAAAGAAGAAAGAAAACCAATGAAGCTTTAGTGCCTTGTGCAATTAATGCATATGTAAAAGTAGTGTTACTTGAATACAGGTAAGGCCTTTTAATCTACCAGAAGTATAATGTAAATCATACTCATGAGGGGGTTTAAGTGATTCAATCCAGAATGTTGTACCAGTGAAAAGGTACAACATTTAGGGTAAGAATAAGAACAAGTTCATTCATAGATCTTTATCAGATGAACCAAGATAGGTCCACCAATTGCCTAAAATTTACAACTTTAAAAGTGAAGTCAACAATAAGTTAACATGGTGTCATACATAGTGGGATGTTGTAGTTCTAACATTGTCACCAGAACACCAGAGAACAATGTACAACAAAGGGAGTGATAAAATGAAGAGGATCTATTGAGCCTAAAAAGAATGATGACATAGAAGTATCACGTCCAAAGACCTTGAATTTCACTTGGATGATGTAAAATAAAACCTACGTCACATGAATAAATGGGGAGATCGGATATAGTGACCGAAAATAGACCTACAGTGATTCCTAATCCAAAGGCATTCCCCCAACATGATAGAAAGAGGCCATTTAACTGTTCAAGCTAGTTTTGATTAGCAATCACTGGAATCAGCTAGTTTACTTCAATATTGCATAAACCTGCTACTTGTCAAAGTCGTTACGTTTTCTAACAACTTAGAAAAACCATTATTAAAAATGGCAAGCTATCAATTGTCAAACTTTACAGCCAAAGGAAAGATAAAAAGAAATCACACAATCAAAATATGCCTTCAATTCTTCATCTAAAGAAACAACTTCAATAATGACATCAAGTTATGATTCTATTTTTTTTTTCTTATTATTTTTTTTTACTTCTTTCAAACAGCCTACCCAACTAAACTCTTCGGACCCAAAATTCATTATCCGGCTTTCCCTTCAACTATTCATTGATTTTGTGATCTTCTCACCAAACCCCTGGACTGATCCTCTTCAGACCTGAACTTCAACCCTCAATGTCTAACTCCGTCGTAAAAGCCCCTTCTCCAAGGAGATGGGGTGTGTAAATCCAATCCTCAGGGATCATTCTGCTATAGAACTGCACTTATGCTGTCACGTATCATCTTCAAATTGCTTTCATTCAAGTCTCTTTACAATTTTCCTTTTGGCCAATTACTCGATATATTTTTCTAAAGAGGAAGCACAACAATGGCTCTCCTTGCTTAAGCCCTCTTGAACTCTCAACAAAACCTATTGCAACAGTGAACTGAGAGTGAATATCTAACAAAAGAGAGACATGCAAGGATCTAAATGTTGGGGTTATACTAAAAGCCATGCTAATAATGGATTTAGTATTTTATTAATAATTAAAGTTATTTCATTTTAATGAGAATCTTAGGAGCAATGTTTACTCAGCATGACTTATTAATTAACATGTCTCATACTCCCTTCGTCCCATTAATATAGACCTACTTTTTTTTTCACTTGATTAAGAAGTTACATTTAACGAAGATAGAAAATTTAATTTTATCACTACTATTCCAAAAATATCTTTCATTGCACCCTATTAATATTTCTTTATATTGTAAAAAGTTGTTGATGTTAATAAAAGTTACCATATTAAATAGGAGCATAACAGGAAAGATTTCTCTACACCCTTTTCTTAAAAAAGAAATACATTTATATATGGAGACGTACGAAAAAGTAAAACGAGCATATGTCTATGGGACAGAGGGAGTATTTTGTACAGTAGATGATTTAGTATGTAGAGTACGGTTAACACAAAAAATTATGTTTATCGGTTCTTATGGAATATAAGTTTTATGTTTACAATTTCAAATAAAAATGGATATACCATCAGTAGAATTGTAGTACATGATTTTAATAGGTATGCCTTGACTACAGGGAACGGTATAATTCTAACTCCTTGTACCAGTACACTTTTATGTGTATTAAACATGATTGTGTGGAGATTATTGTTTTTGTACTGACTAGATAAACCAATTAGTACCTCATGGTTATAAATATATTTATAATCTTACACCTGATACGTATGAATAATGTTTGTCATTTCGATTCATAAAAGAGAGATTTTTTGTAAGTCAATAAACTCAGTTGGTTGGATGATTACATAATTATTTATATAGTGTTCATTCCACATAAGGATTGATGCTACCTTCTTAAGGAAACTTTTAAGTTTTGAATGTATCAAACCCTGCATGTGGAATTTTGTAATTCAATACATCAAATAAGTTAAGCGGAAAGTCTTAAGAAATTTAATATGCTTATAAAACAAATTGTCAGTAATTTAATTTTATAAATAGGTATTTATAATCTTAACGTGGGGAGATTAATAAATATAAATAACATGAAACTCCATATAATATATTGATATACAGAAAGAGAGTTCAGTACAAGACAAGTCAAAATCATGTAGTGGTATTTATTATGATTTACATAGTTAAGGTTTATCTTGGTTGAAAAAAGTACTCCTTGTGTATATGATAACTTTTCCTATATTTTGCTATCAGGTCCCTGTTAGCCTATATAAACATGTTCCATTAATCAAATAAATGTTGAAATTTTCTCTATACTCGGTGAAATGAGAGTGAAACCCATAAGTAATTGATGTAGAGAGCCCAGCCTCTCTTGGAGCAAGATGTTTTAATAGGAAACCAACAAAAGATCTAAGGCTGGAAAAGCAATTTTTTTTTCTACAGACTGTTCTTGCTTGGGAAAAAGGTAATTTGAGATTTATATACTCAAAGGTAAGTTTTACTTATTAGGGTAGAACATGATCAATTTTTTATCGCATACGTACACTCTATTAACATATCTGTACATAATTATTGGCTATTTTTCCACTGCATATCCTTCACTAACTTCTCCATATCCTACCAAATCTCAGTCATACTAGCAGAAGCAACTTTAAAGTAACCTTTTTTGGTTGATTTCTCCATTGTTGAAATATTATCCCACAACATGAATTTATTGAATTAAATTGTGATATGTAATGGCCTCTTTCCTCCCTAAGAAAAGGCCTATTAGTGGGGAGGAAAGGGCCCATTATATATCAAAATTTAATTCAATCAATTCCTGATGTGGGATAATATTTTAACACTCCCCTTGCTTGTAGGCTGACCAAAGTCAAATCAACATATAAGCTGGTGGAGTCAAATCAACAATCAATAATTTTTTTTAAACAAGTCCAGCTGATACATGGTAAAAGTCCGTGCACTTCCCACTAAAGGCCTATTAGTAGGGAGGAAAGGGCCCATTATATGGCACAATATAATTCAATTAATTCCGGATGTGGGATAATATTTCAACAACGATATTACTAATGGCCAGGTTATTTCCCACTCTATCTTGTTCAAGGAACTATTGTTGAGATTGGACTTGGCCTAAAATGATGTTTGCTTTTTCCTACATTTTTTTGTTAAGCAACTATTTTTCCCTTTTAAATGCTTTTAGTATGAGGGACTCTGGAACGCTTACATCACCATGAATGTGAATTTCACTGAATGCGGATTGCGGATCACATGATAACTGCAGATTCCAAGCCTTTTCTTCCACCTTTGGTGGAATTGATCTAAGCTTTCCCTAGCTTAGTTTGACTGAAAACTCATGGATCGAGGTTGTAATGAATAGTCAAGAGACTTAAAGGTGTGCTTGCATGAAGAGGAGGAAAAATTATAAAAAACATGTCGAGAATCGATGGCTAAACTGGATATGTGAACGGAAAGCTTAACATATATAAAAAATGGTAAAATGTCAAGAAGAGGGAAGAAGATCCACTGGAAAAATTAAGATCCATACAGTCAATGCATGTTTTGCACGAAACAGTACGAGATCTATTGAATAAAAGAATTGATAAATTATTCGTAATAATCTGTACAAAATAACCATAATCTAAAATGATGAAGCGTAGTGGTAATCTGCTTGTATTACTCCAAGAATGGCGACGAGGCTAGAAGGTGGCATTGCATTGACTGCCATGAGAGATTAGTGGCAGACGGAAAGAAGTGGCACCATTCCAAGTTACAAACAGAAGTGAACAGGAGATTTGCGACAAAGAGCTGGATTATTGCTGCTTCCATACTATAGCAACAGTGGTCGAAGGTGAATTAGCACTCCGGTGAGTAAATGTGATGGACCTGCAGCATGTTAATTGCTTCTGCTGTAGAGTATAGAGAGAGAGAGACAGAGGCATGCATTTTTGTCATTGCTACAGTAAAAATAGAGATTAAGATTTTGTAAGTTTCCCATAGGTGGGAAAGATAGCCCTGTTGAGCCCGGCTTAGCACTTTGGTTAGCTGACGAAAGTGTCACATTTGGCTTATTTGAGCCGCTAATTGAGCTTAAATGGAGTCTGAAGAGCTTGTAGAAAAGCTAATTTGGCGGCTAGCCCTTGTCCTCGATCAAACTGACATTCCTAATGTGCATGTTTCCCTGCATATAGTATCATAAATGCTCTTCTTCAGGGTTTATGCTATGTTGGTGTCTCTTCTGATTTGTGTAATATGTTTAGATATGTTTGTCAGAAGCAGTGCATTCTGACTTGAAGGATTTGTCTTGTCTGATTGTTCTCCTTTAAAAGTTTGTACTCATTTTAGCATTCATCTTGTCCAAGTATTCTCCTCTGTTACGTTCTGCACAATGTCACTGACAGCAACATTTGTCACACCTTTCAATGATACAGGATGAAACTGGAATTTACAAGAATTTGCTTCAGGAGACAGCTCACAGAGCTGGGTTGAAACTCCCACTCTATACTACGATTAGATCTGGACCTGGCCATGTACCTGTTTTCTCATGTGCAGTTGAGCTTGCAGGAATGAGCTTTTCTGGTGAACCTGCCAGGACCAANNTGCTATGGCGGCATGGACTGCCCTGAAACAGTGTATGTATCTTCATTTCGATTGATAGAGAATCATAAGCATTATGATGCTACTTCTACAGTTAAAGTTATTGTCAAAATGCAACAATAATGGCGTGAAAGCAGCATTTTAGGGGGTAGCTCTCATAAAGAGATTAAATAAATCATCTGCTCATTGAAGTGAGCGACAATTAGTTTTACTCATCCAATAGTGGTTTAGATTGGGGCTTGAGGACTTGTCTTTAAGTCACAATTCTATGTAGGAACTCTTTTGTTGGAGTCTTGTCCCAAACATTCTAAAGTTTTTAAAGTATAACTTCTCCTCATTTTGCCCCTTTTCCGAGATGTGTACATCTGAGGCTAGTTGAGATCGTGAGTTTCAAGTTTAAGAAGGGTGGTGCATAACATTCCTAGGCTTGTAAGGGACTTGGACTTGTGCCTAGAATTGATCAGAGAAGTTTTTCACATGGTCCTAGGGTTTTGGAATGTGTTTGATGGTAACAAGTTTTAGATATGGGTTTGTTTGCTACTGTGGGCTTGAGTTTGACATGTCTTGAGTCATTACTGTAGTTTGCAAGCTAGATAAATGCTTATGTCTGTTGAGTAATTTTTTTTTCTTAATTTTCATGCTATTCCACCATATTTGCTTTAGAAGTTGCTTAGTTTAAAGGAATAGCACATGTGGTCGATCAAGAGCCTAAGTTATTGTTTGATGAAAAATTAGTGATTTGCTTGGTCGACAGAGAGTGTTTGATTTTGAACATGAGCAGAAATTTTAGGAAGATGATTGGGGAAGTCTACTTCCTCAAAGCAAAGTCTGCCTAATGAATAGAGTTACTATTGTTAACTCAGCTTTTCCACTGCATTAGTAGTTCTGGTAACTGAGACCTACTTGCCTCTATCTATCAAAATTTTCACCTGTGTTAATCTCATTAGATATATACATTTTATTATATGTTATCCCTCTTTTAGTTCACAGTATTGCTCTAGACTATGTTTTGGCTTAAATTTTGACCTTCCCCTGCTGTTAGTAGTATGTCTCTTGTTTACTCAAAACTCTTCCCTATGATATGGCTTTAAGCTTAAATTTTTTGTGGATCGTAACTAAATTTATCATTTGCTTGTAGTGGCTCAAAGTAGGACATTGCCATCTACTTCAACTTCCTCGTCCTTACCCCAAGTCGATAGCAGTGATGAACAGGATCAAGTCATTATAGCTCGCGTTCTTGCCGGTTTAGAACTTTCTGTACCCAATAAATCCTCACAAATCGACCACCAGAGATCAATTTCCACGGTCAATTTTCAAGATCCTCCTTTACGGCCATTATATTCCAGACAACATGAAAGTAGGGCTCACTCCATTTTCCCCGCAGAAATAGCCATGTACCAAATATGGCAGCAACAAGCGCATTTGTTACAGTTACAAACTCGGCTATGTCCGTTCCCAATTTCACTAAATCCACCCTATCCCCAGGTTGCTCCACGTATACAGTCCGTTTTCCAAGAGCCTATTCCTATGAGGCCTACAGTGCCTATACCTACCTTGAGCCCTCCATCTTTTATTATGCCAAGCGGTTTGGTCCCTAGTCCTATTTGTGGAAGTTCCATGGTGAAAATTCAGGAGATTGAGGAGAAAACAGAAGTGTCGTCGAATTTGAGCATAGGTGAGACCCAAGTAATAATCCGAGAACAAGCTCAGGATAGACAAACTCACATACCTTTGGACTCTAATCGATCAAATCTCGTTAGACCTCAACACCCATTAATGCCGAGTTCTCACAGGATTGATAGTCCTCCATCGGTAGGAACCGAAGTAACAAGTCCAGGGATATTGGTGGGACCCAGAAATCAGAATTTTCGAAATCGACCGCCTGCTCCTTTGCAAATGAGAACTGGACCTATTCAAAGTTTGGCAAGACCAAGAACAGGTTTTGGGAGAGTGCCTTCTCGCTTCATGGCCCCCGCTGTTCAAATAAGATCAGTTGCACCTGTTTGTTCTGCACCACCTATCACTTTGAGAAAAATGCATAATACTAGCCAGGTTGGGCAATCTTCGGATCAAGAAGTAAAAAAGATTGAACGACATGATGGCGGCGTGTCAGAGGCAAGTTCTGGGCTTGGCAAGCTTGGAATTTGATCATCTTGGCAGAGATCCAGTTTTATTATTTTCTGTTTATTTCACATGGTGGCAGTTTTTGACCTGCTATATATGCTCTGGAAAGAAATAGAATAAGATATTCGGTTCTTTGGCGAATCTTGGAAGCATCAAGCACTGAGAATGCGGTTATTGAGAAAAAAACTCCTAGTAAAATGCAAAATATTAACCAGTTTGGGAAAATTTTCGGATCAAGGAGTTAAAAGGATTTAAAAATTAATGGTGACATATGGCTTGCCGGAGGCAAATTCTGGAATTGGCATGCGCTTCCGAAATTTAGCTGCTCATGGAACCGGTGTTTGTTTTTCTCTTTTTATTTAACTTGGTAGGTCTTTGTTGAAAGTTGAAACGTTTGACAGGTATTAAAAAGCTCTATATGTTGTAAAAGAATTAGAATAATGTTTTTACTTCTGTACGTCTTGGAAGGATTGATGGAGAATGTGCTTATTACTTGATATTGTATGAAGGTGATCGTATGTTATCTATGAGCCCTTTTGCTTCATTACTTTGCGGAATTATATTTCCAGCTCGATATCTGTTCAAACGCTCGAGCCCAGCAAAGCCGTGACAAATCCAGATTTGGCTAGACTCGTTCTCATTTCTAATCTGGAGCCTATAAGTTCGTAATCTGGCACGTATTGTTTCAAGAGAAATGACATCACACTTTTGTATCACATAAGTCACTCCTATTTTGAGTATATTTTATTAGTTGGTACTATATTAGATAGTGTGAAAATGAAAATGAATGGTGTGTCTCGTTAGGGTTGTTTATGTGCTTAAGAACATCTAGATAAACAATAGTACAATAATAGCATTTCTAAGCTGGAGTTTAATGCTAAAAACATATATAAATAGGGAGTTAGTTTCAAGCTATTGATGACACATTAATTCGTTGTGAACTTTTCTTGTCCACTTGTAGTATCATATGGAAGGTAAACTGTGTACTCCACCATTTATTTCTGTTTTATGGTCCACACTATGTTATGGACTTATAATTTGCCCAAATTGTTTAAACGTTAAATATAGCTGAATTAGGCCTTGCGGAGGGGTGATACCTAGGTAACCATATAGATGAGCATAAGCGAGAATCGAAGCGCGAGAGCGTCATAGTTCAAAAAACCTTTAGGATGGAGCTCTATGAGAATGAGATCGAATGCGGCAGAAATGCTTGAATTTCTAGTTGAATATAATAATAATAATAATAATAATAATAATAATAAATAGATAATTTCTAATCCTAGATACTTGAAAATCTAGTCCATCAGGTTTAAAAGAAAAAAGAAATATCTAATTCACCTGCTTATTTTTTTCATCTTTTTTCACGTGTTAATCCATCTCTCCCATCACTAGTTTCTCATAAAGATTTTACTGGCAAAAATGCTATAAAGTTACAATAATGAAACATACTTTGAAGATCCAAGCCATACCCTAATGTTTAGTTGGCATAGTCGTTTTACATTAATTGCTTATTGGTGTATTTATGTAACAAAATGTAGGTGACGGTTGATTCATTAGTAGATTGAAATTGTTAGATGTCAAATTTGTACTAGTGGATCAATATTTCACCATCATTTTTCATAGTAGCGTTCTATATATTCAACCTTGTCTTTTTAATAGTCCTTTTCGAACGTTTAGATATGAAAATTTATTCTTACCTAATTTCTCTTTTGTGACATGATCTTTAATCTTTATCGATAGAAAAGTATTATTAATAACAACCAAACAGCTTTAGAGCTTTGCGAACTAAGTAACTCACTTATGGAACTTTAATTCGATTTGAGTTCTAAAAAAGACTCAATTTTGACTCATTTAGTTCATGAACCGTGCTCAAGCCGAGTATGTAACAAGTGATGCCCTAAATGCGGCCTTGTCGCTTATGTCGATGAAGCATTTGAAACCAGATTCGAAGAAGGAAGCAATATACTTTTGTAGCAAAAGATCACCTTCAAAGAATAGCGTTAGAAAATATTGAGATGATACGCTCCTACATTGATCTAGTTAAAAGATTAAATCCTTGTATTTTAGTTTTAAACTCAATAGATATATCTGTCAATGTATGATTTTTGCTTATCATTTATTGCCTGCATATATGAATATGGTTGGGGAATATGAACGAATTAAATACAAATGGTCCCCTATAGTTTCTCATGTCATAGTACTAGTTCTTAATTTCAATGGCAATATTATAGTCTTATCAATTTTCAAAACAATACAGAAAATAGTACTTATTTGGACTGATTATCAGCCAAAAAAAAAAAAAAAAAAAAAAAAAAAAAAATAAAAATTTAATAAAAAAAAAAGAAAAGAAAAGAAAAAGTTAGTTTTTGCAATACCATCAAACTCATTAAAAAGAAAAATAAAGCCAATCGTGCGTATATCTTATGAAACGATTGAATAATTTCCCTGATGAAACACGCAAAAAAGATACTATTTTGCCCGAAAATTTAGATGGATAAATTAGCAAATCAATGTGGCAATTCGTGTTCCTTAGTAGAAACTTGGCACTCGAACGAACATTCCGATGAATGAAAATACAAGTATGTTGCTCACTT
>MKEJ01053863.1:0-10278 GCA_001753735.1 Embelia ribes | reverse complement strand
AAAAAAAAATCATCAAAAGGTATGTCATAATAAGTCCATTCTCCATAAGGAATTCCAACCTTTTGACAAAGTTCCACTTTATAATTCTCGACTTCATTTATTTCCGGGTAAACTTAAAATAAAATGGAGTGGTCCTTATGCTGTAAAATAAATTCCCTTACTGTACTATCGAAATTGAAAATCCTCAAAATGGCAATATGTTTAAAGTAAATGGTTAACGATTAAAACCTTTCATTGATTTTCCAAAGGTCGAGATTAAAAGTGAAACATTGATCAATCATGTTTATGATAAAAACATATATAAAAATATATATATACTTGTTCATGCTAACTTTTTGACCTTTTTTTATTATTCTTTGTTTTCCTTTTCTTTTTTGTACTATTTTAGTCCTGTATAGCCACCTTTAAATTAGAAATGATAAAGTGCCAACTTTAATTTAAAGGGTGAAAAGTAGTACATGTGTCTTCGCGTGAAGATTTGGATTCTCTCCAACATGAGAACAATGTGAAATTTAGTTGAGGAGAGAGGAATGAATGATTATATATATATATATATATAACAACTTCGACTTATTACGTTAATCCATCGGAAAGATTTGTAAATACATATTCTCGTGGCAAAAGTTGACTAACTTTGGAGGATAAAATATTTGAAATTATGTTAACATATATTATTGATTATGTATTTAAAATTGTGGTGTGATAGCAAATGATTATCCTTGAGGTAAGGTAAGTTAATTCTAAGATACTTCATAACTATTTTTCTTTTAATGACACCATATTGCTAAGCCATGAGTTTTTGTGGATAGCCATTCATCTTTTTGGAGGTAGAGTAAGTTAAATCTAAGATGCTCTATAATTTTTTTTTAAATAATATTTCATTTATAGAATGGCAAACGTTAGAGACACTATGCATATATATAGAAAAATGCTGGTATTTTCCATATGCATATTCCATTATTTCCCAAAAGGGGTAAGATGTATGACCCAACGTTTAGTATGTTTCCCCAACTATATAAATTTCTAAGGTAGCTCAATAGCATTTGACTTCTCTTTCTCTCAATACTAGGGTCATGGTTGTTTCAACGATTTTCATCTTTCTGCCACCATTCAAATATTAAATATGATTTGTAGTGATTGAAGTCCCTACTAAAAAATGAGAAAAGAGGTACATCTTTACATCTTTATGTATTCCCTAAAAAAAAAATCTGCTACTTGAATTGTGGTTTTACGCTGTGAGCATCATTATCGGTTCGTGACCATATTCAGTTTTGTTTCAATTAGAAAGGCATTGCTTGTCTTGTGTGTCTGGGCTTGACAAAAAAGACTTGCGTACCCATAGCCTTACATATGAAACTGTCTTGATCTAAAACTGAATGGGATCAATGTAGGTATGTCTCCGCAAGGCCAGCAGGAAAACGATGCTTTGTTGTGTCTTCTAATGGAACGACGGTCAGCAGGCTTCGTAATGGTTCACAGTTGCACCGGTTTCCATCCGCATTACCCAGTGGTGCCAGGGTGAAAGGAAAATCTTGGTCTGGCCAATCATATTGTATTCTCGATTGCATATTTCATGAGGTAATGTGTTTATCTCCTAATAGATTCTACTGGCTGTGGTTATGAAATATACTCTTTTGCTTATCTTGTTAGTTGTTTTGATTTTGATGACTTGTAGTTGGATCAGACGTACTATGTACTTGACATGTTATGCTGGGCTGGGTACTCTCTGTACGAATGCACATCGGAGTTCAGGTTTTTTTGGCTGAACAGCAAGCTCGTTGAATCAGGGGCTTGTGACCCTCCCTCGTTCTACCATAAGTACCGATTTGCTATGGTCCCTGTGTATAATTGTGACCAATCAGGGCTACAAGCTGCATATGTGGGGTCAGTACCATATGCCAAGGATGGACTGTTATTTTACAACAAGTAAGATCTTCATCTTAGTATGCTTTATTACATTTCGATTTGCATAAAGGTGACATAGTCTTTACTCGTTCCAGCCTGGTGCTTTTTCCTTTTTACTTTAAATTTATAAAGAATATTAATTTAAATGTCATATGTGTTCCAGTTTCTTTATTCAAATGAACCCAAATTGAGTAGTTCTTGATTTTTTTGGGTTAGTACTGGTGCCTTGGTGGTGTTTAAGGGGTATATCCATATTTGAAGCATGTAGTTACCTGCAATTGGGAGACCAGGTTGATTCAGAATTGGTGCTCTCAATATAATCATTCTCTTCCTCTCAATTATGCCATCAAATTTATTCCTCTTTACTCATTCTGCAATTCTTTACATTTAACTAATATGTCCTTTTTGTTACACCTACAACTTATGCCTTCTATAAGTTCTAACTTAATATCTTTTTCGTTCTAATTTTGTTCCTTTCTAATGCTTTCGGTTGTTTTTCTTTGTAGGCATGCTCACTATCAAACAGGAAATACACCCTTGGTGTTAGTTTGGAAGGATGAGAACTGTAGTCAATATGTCATTGATACTGACAGTAAAGGACAGATTCCAAGTGAACAGCTGGTTTGTAGCTTTCTTGCGCCTCCAACCTGTGCCTTTATAATTAACTAAATTGATCTATAAGATGCTATATTACTTGCAAACTTTTATTGCTTATTTGTCATCCTCTAAGAAATTTCATTGTCTGCCTGATATGCCTTGGATTAGCCCTGAAATGCCTCCACCTAATAATCTTGTAATAGTTTTGAATATAAGGTTAGGTTACGTTTGTTTATCAGACTTTTTGTTGGGGTTAGCATGGATAAGCATGGATAAAGTGGAGTATTGCATGTATTATGAACTTGGAATTTTAGGATGTGATCACAAATCTTATGTTTTTCGTGTGGAACAAGGGATGGTTTGAGAAAAAACTTTGAAAGTAGACTGTTGAATTTGCTTGACATTCGGTCTCTGGTCACATTTAGCTGTTATGATTTTTTTTCCGTATTTTCTTCTGTACATTGTCAGTGGAATTACTTGTCAAATCACAAATGTCATTTGCAATTTCCTTTGCTCATTTTAATAGGCGCCCCCCTGTCACTAATGGGTTGCTTTTCAAAATTTGACCATTTGAATTCAAATCCTTAATTTGTGTATAGAGATGAAGAGTATTTTTGACTTCTTGGTTATAGTTTGACTGTTTATTTTTAAATTTAGTTCTCGGAGTCTTTGATTACAATTTAGTGAGCAAGGATTGTGACCCCATCGTTATGTTGTATTCGGAAGCTATTTAATGTTAATCTTACAAATTTATTCAACCCTGCTTCCGTGTTTTCTTATTGTAATGATCAGGTGGTGCTGGAGCTACAAGATGATGGCAAGCTGACAAGTTCAGATGATCCTCTTGTTGTATTTGGTTGTTTGGACATGGAATTTAGACAAAAGGTTGGGTTTCTGTGGCTAGTTACAACGTTAAAGTAACGGGCATTTGATCCATGTGTGTCACTCTTTTTGCATCAAGAGGGTCTCGGATTAGGGATGACTTGAGCATAATCATATCTAGTTCTCTGTCATGGGAACATTTTAAAGCTAGATCTGATGGTTCAGATTTAAAACTGTCTTTTACATCCAGCCACTAGCTAGATGTGATGGTGCTTCAATCTCTGATCATAACACACTAGTTAGGGACTACGATAACTCGACTCTAGTCCTTTAAGCTTTTAGGAGATATAAATGTTATGTTGTGTTCTGTTCTATGCAATGGCCATACTTCACTACCCAGACGTCTTTTTTTAAGTTATTTGTTTTTTTATCCAACAATTCCATTTCTCGCTTGATCCCTTTTTCTGACATATTTGGATTATTTTTGTTCTGTTTTTAGTCAGGACTACAATCTGGAGATCTTCTACGTTTTGGTGTGAAGGATGGAGGATTGAAATTTGTGGACGGGAGATTAGAGAGCGCTGACCTGCAATATCTTGGCAAGCCTAATCGCTCTCGTGCTTTTGCAGATAGTTACTCAAAGGTCAGTATGTCTATAAAAACCCTGCAGTCTTCTGAGCTATTGCAAGTTCTAAATAACTCTTCACGCAGAGAGCTAAAATAGTTGAAAAAGGGTCATACATTCTTTTGCACCTTTCTTTTCCCTTGCTCGTCCTTGTGTAGAAGATCTACAATTTGTTGGCTCTTTTAGTTTTGCATGCTGCCGACTGCTATATTTAGAGGCATGGCGAGGTTGAATTAACTGGTTTGCAACATTTTTTAGGTTATGTTCCAGTACATGGTTCGACATTCTCCCCTACGGATTGAAGATCTCCTCGCATCTATCAGCTCATTGAGTGAACAAGAAGGTGCAAGTCTTGACATGGAGGTTGTTGGTTGATGTTCGATTAGCGAGAATGACCAGAGTTTGCCAAGCACATTACGAGTCACAATTTCTAAAGGAAGATTCTTCCAATTCTCAGAAAAATAGTCTGATATTACGGAAGTGCCGAATGTTTGGCACGGTTATGCTTGTTTAAGATGTCGACTTGATTTTTAAGCTTTGAATGTGGGATGAATGTAGATATTTGATTAATTATTTGAGATTGTATTCGGATGCTTTATAGATTTAAAATTTTATTTCTTTACTGATCTGATTCGTATTCTTCGTATCAGTTCACGTGGAGAGTATATTCCACATATACAATCTTGCAACCGTTCTCAAGTAAATCGGTACAAATAAGTAGAGTTCCTTTTTAGTCTAAATTTCAGCATGAGGTTGTCATCTACTGCGAACGAGTAATTCGGTATCCCTAATTACAATAAAAGAAACAAAACTAACTCAAAATGAGTCACAAACATGCAGTTTAAAATGTAGACGGTTCAGATTGCCAAACAAGGGCATGAAAAAAGAGTGTAACCACAGCAAAAAGTATCATGCAGTGGGTATCACTCTGCATACAACGTTCTTTTTTTAAGTATGCCCATAAACTTTATACTGCATAAGAATTATAACACAACATGGTATATTCAAGCACTGATCTCTACGAATCTCATATTCTGACTAGCGGGAGGGGTCATTGTTCAGAAAGCCTGAAACCGTGTTTAACAGATCGTACTTTCCTTCACTCTCGGGTCTCCCATCGACAGATATTAAGCTTTCATAGTAAGCTAAAGCTCGAAAATGAATATCCATTGCCTTAGGTTCAACAGCTCTAATTTCTTCCGTACCGACACCGTACAAGACCATTTGAGAATTGGGGTTCAACAAGTTTGGCTCAGAATCGTTACAAATTAAAAGAAGTCCTTTGTTCTCCCAAAACCCGAGTGGCCATACAAACCCCTGAAGACGTCCTTTGTTCTCCCAAAACCCAAGTGGCCACACTAACCCCTGAAGAGGTCCGACAGATAATTGTTTGACCCAAATACCTTCTTCTAACATCACCCATATGTTGACATAAGAGTAATCCCAAAGCATTAGCGCGACACATTCTTTGTACAATGTAAGAGTACCAATAATAGAGCCAAATTGAGAGAGATCAGGACATGGTACCTCTAGGATAGTTTCTTTCTCCATGTCGAATGCAAGGACTACACCAAAAACTACCCACCAATAATAAGCTTCATCCAGCATTCATGCATTTAATTTCAGCTGTTAATTTTAAAATAAACAATTAAGATGTGACAATCTATGTATATCTTCAACGAGGGGCAAGGATGGAGGGGGTCTACACAATCTGTTGGGCAGACTGTGCCCATCACCATCACAGCCGTTCGTTTTTAAATCAGCGGTTAAGATTAAATAGATTTTTTCAAGTTTAAATTTTGTACAGAACCCATGCATTTAATATCAGCCGTTAATTTACAAATGGGCGGTTGTGATGGTGATGACACAGTCTACCCACCACCCAGGTGGGCAGACCCACTCAATCCAATTTGTAAAACCATCTTAGTTGAACTTAACCTCATTCCTTCAGGCATTCAATTTCCAGTATGCCAAACCATTTTTCAAAGCTGAATTCTGTCCTTAAAAACTCATTAATGCGCCTGCTTCTGGGACATACTTTTCAAACCGTTAAGAATAAATGAGTTGAAAAGCTATTTTCACCAGATTCCAAAAATAGAAAAACAAAAGGATAATAATATGAGATGCATAAAAACAAATGAAAATTGCATTTTTATTTTGACTATCAAAATAAATCTTCAAGCTTTTGTAAGCTAGTAAAGCGAATAAGTTAACTTGAGATTTGCAGCCAAACGGGCAAACAAGGCTAGAGATTTGAAAGAACTGTTCTCCATACTCATTTTCACATGTTCATAATTCATATCAACATGTTGGTTCAATATTCTCCATTACTTTCAACTAAAAGGTAGCCCTTTTCTTTAGTACAACTCTCTAAAGCCAACATATCAAAATGGCAATCGATATATAACATCCAATGGTCGAATTTGCCCCGTAAATAGAAACAAGGAAGAACAAAAAATCATAAAACAGTTACGAAAGAGATGAGAAGGGAGGCTAATTACAAAAGACTATACAACTGTCAAAATATAGAGATCTTCTACAGAAGCTTAACTGCTAAATCATGCATTCTTCTCCTCTAATCGATAGTTTGGGGCTTTGGGAAGAGAACAGAAAGCTGCTTCTCCAACTCCAGCAGACTACGAAAAAGCCGAGGGCAAATCAAAAGAACAAATATGAGATCATATTTGAATAGAAGTACTTGAGAAGAGTCAGCAGATAAGCAACAAATCTATATCAAAAAATAAAGGGAACCAAGAGATATCTGTATCAACTTACATCTCGTATTTTTTAAGAGCTTCGCTGCGCTTTGCTGCATACAAGTCGCTATCTTTGGGCAGCTTTTTCAAAGCATTACTTGCAAAGTAGTCTCCAGGCAGATTGTTCGAAGCATTACCTGCAGAGTAGCCTTTGGGCAGACAGAATTATTAGCAACCTTTTTTTAACAAATGTGAAGCATAAAAAAATTTTAGTTAAAACATGAAAGTTGTATTCACAGTTGGAAATTCTTGTTGTATTCAGTCTAAAATTCTTTTAATTCATCTATCAGAATCATTTGATTCTTTTAAAACTGGCAGCAAGGCCTGCGAATAACAGATGAGCATGTCTGAAATGAGGACGCTCCGATACGCGGGAAAATGAGAAGCGATACAAGTAGGAATGGTAATAATGTAACGATTGAAGGGGTTACATCGATCAAGACAAAAAGAAAATGAGAAGAAAAAAAAAACTATTTTTTGATTGTGACATGTAAACCCAAGACCAACTATTTCCAGGGTCTGACAAATGGGCAAATAGCAATGAGGGTGATGCGAGGGATAGGTGAGAACAAGATAACTTTTGGCAAATATTACAGACCGAAGGATATGCATGCAAAAGTGATCATATTGATCTATGTTGAGATAACTGTTGCAAAAGGAAAAGAAGAGCATAAAAGGAAATAGATGCCATACACGGAACCGGAACTCTTCTCTTTGTTGCCTCAGTCTTCTGTATCTTTACAGGATTTACTGAGCCAGTAGACTGCACACCCTAATCAAGAAAGCATAATCTTACATCATAATGACAAATTCAGCAGCACAAGCACAAGTTCTAAGCAAATATATGGTCCTAGAAGAGCTAAATATCACAAATGGTTCGAAACTATACTATAAGAATCATATTTATAATCATAGGATACAACCAAGAAGATGTAGCTTCTGCATCAAACAATCAACAAAGCTCAATAGCAAGATAACTCATCAAATTCTAATCATCCAAAAGTAGAATCCTTTCTAAACGACAATAACAAAATTAACCAACCATCAAACCTTGATATACATAAACAAAGGCATTAAGAAAAACATCAAAGAGACATAGGCAGCTGAAAAAGGCAAACATTTCTAACCTTTTTCTTCTCTTTTCTCTTCAGCATTTTAATGTGACATTTTTTGATGTAATGCATCAGATGATAGCGAGAATGCTTCACGGATAACTGCTCTCTGATCTCTGGGTTCTCGGTTAGCCAATTTAAAATATCTTGCGAATTGACCAACTCATCTGTATTCAATGACTCTAACCAGGAATAAACTGGCATCCATAGATCAGTGCGTTGAAATCGGTAAGGATAAAGATTATCTTGACTAGCATCCTTTTGTTGAGTAGAAAAGAGGGCCTTCAGAACATAATAATCATAGAGAAAAATTAAGAACTGAATAACCGAACATTGTATTGACTTGAAAATAGTGTTGCTTTCTAGGACATTAGAATATCTGTAAAACGAATTTAGGCCTTCAACCTCTTAAACTGCGCTAATTTAAACATGTCCCCATGTGCTATGATGCTAAGTGAAGTGTTGTTAAGCCCATCAAATTGGACACACGTTGGACACTAAATCTGCAATATCTAACGAATCTCAACGAAGCAAACCAACCAATATGGAGTTCAAATGTTCCGATATTTCCCCAAAACATCGTGGCAAGTTCAATTAACTGCCTTAGATTTGCACAAAATTTACAGGTTTAAATCCGAATGTTCAAATCACAGTTAATGTAAGTTTTTGCAGACACGAGATCCAGTCGAGGGAATATAGAAATCACAAGCTCTAAAAATTTAGATCACTTTTAAACCAGGAAACTACCTTATAAATGGTAGCTAGAGCGATTTCTCGATTGAAGAATTAGCAAGACACGTAAAACACAATGGTATCAGGACCGAATGAACAAAATGAGGAAAATAGTAATTAACATATACAAGTACTTGTAGTAAATCACAATCTAATAAGTTTTGACAACTGGAGGCTCCGTGGTGATTCGAATTTCGTGGCTAAGGTTCAGACAACAATATAACCGTGTGTGTTAGTGGATGGTGGAATCTGAAAACATTGTTTTGCAGCAGGAAACTATACCATGAACAGAAGATATAACTCTAGTTGTAACTTCTTCAAAAACAAGACAACAAACAAAAAACACTTTTTTTCCCCCTTTGTCAGCTTGATTGAAATTGAAGGATTTTGAGGCGAAGGAAACTCTTCCTTTTTCCATTAACCAAAAAGACGAGGGGGATAAAAGCTCTTCCGATCCCAATCAAGTTTAAAATCATATTTCACCAGTAACAACTTCCGGCTTCAATGTGTAATTGACCACATAGCACACTGAGAAGTGAAAGCAATAACTGCTGTTGCTATTACATAAGTAAAGTACCATCGCGAAAAAAAATTGCCTGCAAAAATATTTTACATCGAAACAAACAAAACTTCCAAGGGCACTCCTACCAGATTACCTATTTTAATCCCCTAAATTTCAATCCATATCCCACAAACTTTAATAGAGCCATGATATGGATAGAGCCCACACTAAACCTCTTAAACTGAAATGAACAATATTTCCCTAGTTTCCACAGAGCATTAAAGCAAGGACCCAATTTAATTTTCAGAGGATCAAATAGTACTTTGAAACACTGACTGGGAGGGTTCCTTGAGATCTAATCACTAAAATATAGGGTAACAACTCATTAATAGACATTGGTAGGAATGCCCCTTATGGCTCCCATCCGTTTATAGAAAACACTGTTCAATCCCCTAAAAATAGTTGGACCTACCGTGTGCACAGTTAATCTCAGCCACTAATTTAAGAATCAACAATATATATATATAATCTGCATTGCAGGCCCATATGTATGTATGTATGTATATGAAACATAGTAAATAGTAATAAATAATTGAACAACTAATCGTACCTTAGGGGGAGGGGTGGAAAGTTGGGGGGCGGGCGTTGAGCTTTGAAGAGAAGTGAATTTATGGTAGAGGTCTTGCGGGGACATGGAAGTGATATGGTCCGGTAGAGAGGTCCGGTTCAAGTCAACCCAAGCTTCCACGTTGGACACGGTCACGGCCTCCGGCAGAGATGACAGCCACTCTCGGACTGCGGTCTCCCATTCTTGCTCACGTGGTGGATGGATAGGGGTTCGGTCCGGCGCTGCCTCTAGGGTTTGGCTCACAGGCTCGCTGGTGGACATTATCGGAGGACGGCCCACGGTTTGGTTTGGTTTGGTTCACAGGGTTTACAATTAATTGGAAAGAAAGATTGAGATTTTTGCAGAGTTGTTATTCAAAATTAATTGGATCATTTGTTTATATACAGAATATAGACTAACTACAGTGACACATGTGATGTATGTGTAATAGAAATTAATAAAAGTAATTTGAATTGTTATTTGTACAAAAGTAATTGTAATATAATTTTGGTAGTTTATTTACAAATTTGATTGTGGGGATTGCGGTTAAGGCCTTCTATGGAAGCACGTGGGGATGCGGTTGTGGGTTAGTGGGTATTATCTGTCATCTGCGGTCAATT
>MKEJ01053847.1:0-11025 GCA_001753735.1 Embelia ribes | reverse complement strand
TCTATTGAAATAACGACAATAGTAATAAAACTGCAAATGAAATCAAATGCATAAATCTGTATGAACCCATCCACTTCACATCTCATTATGTATAAAATTGTACATGTAATACATGAATCGTCAAAATCATAAATCATACAACCTACTGGGATACCTTCCTCCCACTCGGAATATCTGTCCTTCCGAAACTTTACGCGTAAAGACACTACAAGTGGAAGGATCCCCGCGAGATCGGGTCATACTTTAACATCTAGACTTTCAAGGTCGTCATCCACCGCACCTGCAAGGAAGTATCTCTATCTCTCCCATGGTATACCATCTCAAGTCATGCCTAAGGGTTTACTAAACTCAAAGGCTTACCCTGACTTGCCATAACCAACCTTGGATATCTAACTTTCAAGGCATCCCACATACCACATCCTAACAAATCTTGGACCTATAGCTTCCAATACCTACCACATACCATACTTATCGTAACCTAACCCATTATGTTAATGTTTAAGTTACCTTTATAAGTTCATTCTTGTACTTATTCTAACATCTATCAACATGTATAGCATATCTATTCAAGATCCACAAGACCTACAACACATCTTCTTTTTTCTTTGCGGGGGGATTCAACCTATGACCTCCTATTTGTGAAGATGTTTTCTGACCCAATAGGCTGCTCCTAGTGGGTTTGCAACACATCTCATAACATCACAACAATAGAACTTGTCTCAAACATCAAAAACATGAACTTTAGTGAATTACTATGAAATTGTGGAAGTTCTAACAAATTGAGTATGATTAGAAATTTCATTCAATTATCTTTCCAACGGTTCAAACAGAGCTTAATTACAAATTTTCTAGAGAGAGTCATGGCCTTTTTCATAAAAGGGTGCAAATTTGTCAGTACAACCGCAAAACAACCCAACTTCCTCTACACAATTTATACCAGAAAATACAACTTTCATACAATTATTTCTGCTACGTACCTCGTTAGAATTAGCGGTTTTCTCCCGATAATCCTTAGACATGAGCCCTAACCCCACCACCCAAATATCTCATACTCACACAACTGCTACACACTTATTTAATTACCAATTAACCAATTTCATGAGTTTTGTGATTTAGGGTTAAAATAGTGATGAACACCCCGAAGAGTTAGGGATTGAGACTTACCTCAAAACGATGAGGGCGAGACGAGGATTCCGAATCTGTTCGTCTCTCAGAGTTCTCTTTCTCTCGAATTGTGGAGAATTTGAGTTGAGATTTCTTCATACATCTTCTCTCTCCATTCTTTATGTTAGCGTGAAAAAATAATTGAGCGTAAGTTAAAACAGAGAGAAAAGAAGGGAAAAGTAATTAACTTTTTCATCAACTTTCAGTTTTATTACAATTTAGTCCTTCTAATTTACCGTTCAACAAAATTAATACCATTTTTATTTATAGGGCCTTACAATAAAAGCTCCTTATACTCATAAATTTGTTCATTTATAGATTTATTATCAAACTTTTTGCAGTTGATAAAATTAGAAAATATAAATCGTTTGATCCTAGTATCATCAACACCATATTTATCAACTAAAATTTTCTAAAGTTTTTTTGAAGTGTCGATAGTGTTGTGATACATATCATAAAGATGATCAGACAAGGCATTAAGTATCTTATTCAGATATTGAAACTCAATTTCTTCATAACTTAGCCACGTTGATGTATTATAAGGATTTTTATTGGTATTAGGATCTTCTAAGGCACAGACTAAACCAAGAACATTTAATCAATATTTCATTTATTTTTGCCACCTTTGGAAATTTTGGCCACTAAATATTTCTAGCTTAACACTATTTGATTCTCAATTTTATTCAAGTTGGCCATCTTGAGGTTAATAGTCTAATCAAGAAAAAAGAACAAATCTGGAATATTGAGATATCATAATCATGGTTATAAAGCTAATATTCAACCCACGGGAATAAATAATAGGAATTAATGACTCTAAGATCCAAACCAATATATTCACAAGAAAACCCATCGAAGATCGTGTTCAATAGGTGACAAATGATGAACCGCCGTTCAATAGATATTATCAAAATAAATAAGAATAATATTAAGAAAAAGGAAGTAATATTATCTGTATATAAAAAGATCTACTCAAAATGCCGTATATTGTCGGTGACGGTCGCCTTTAAAAGGTTTGTACAAAAAACAAAGGTGCAATAAATCAAATATGCCCATTCATTTAAAAATTGCGACATTAATTTAAACATAAACAAAATATAAATGATACAAACTTTTTATTTGTTTTGGAACTTAAGTGCTTATTGACACTAATTGTAAAATAAACTAAAGAGAAGAATCGAGAGAATCTCTTATTCACTCGATATACCAATAATACAATAGAAGAGCCTCTATTTATAAAGGTGAAATAATATTAAATAGGATAATTACTAAATAGGAAATAATATTAAACATGGAAACAAAAGATAATGTTTCCTAATGAGTGAATATACAAATTTATATCAAATCAAATAATATCTTCAACAATACCCCGCAAGACGAGGATTGAGAATAACAAAGTGCTGGTTTTGAAACAATTGTTGCGGTGACGAATTTTGAATTTTCAACCTTGATAATTCTTTAGCTTGAAAATTTGAGACAGAACTTGTTGGAGATAACAATGGACACTCAAGCGGTTCTCCGATATTGGTCAAATAAACAAACGCTTCTACACACTAATTTAGAGCAACAAACAGGCAAATCAACTTGATTCACCAATTTTGATAACCCAACCCTACTAATCTCAATAAACCAATATCGGTTCATCATGTTAAACAATACCGTTTGACTATAACCCATATAGGGACGAAATTGGCCAAACCACAAAACAACTTGAAAACTCGGTGGATTCACAATTGTCACTTGAGCTCTTAATCTTGAATCACTTGACGAACTAGTAAAATTATATTGAAGATGTAACCCATATAGAATTATCCCTGCAACCAAAAACAATTGAGATCCCCCCTTCGAAATCAACTTGTTTCCCACGATCCGACAGAGAACCAATCAAACTTCACCACCTTCGAAATCTCGATTATTGACTAAGTATGGGTACTTGTCTAAAGGCTTGTTCCCAATAATAAAAAATATTCATTCCTTCGTAAAAAACAATGTTAGTTCTCTTAATATCTCTTGTCATCTAATCCATAATGAGAAACAATTTGAGCATCCAATATTTTTCTCATCTAATGCAAATACAATCTCACAATAATTTTCTCCGAGATAGCATCCCAAAATGATCTTTATACTCCCTAAATGACATATGAGCTCCAAAAATCAACCCATGCTGATCATCACTTCTCAAAATAATTTAAACTCCCAATCATTTCCAATTTTCATGAACAACCACACTAGGACACCTTGTAGCATCCATTTTAAAAATTTTGTAATGGGCTAACCAATTATCTAAACATTGTGGTACAAGTTTTCCCGTGTCCACCAAAGTCTTGGCTACTTCCCCATCAAATTTTGATTGGAATGGATATCATTGCCCATCGGATAAATAAAAATTTTCAGAAGAACGATGAATCTGTCCACATAGATGTCATGCTAAAAAATGGGTCCACAAATCCCACTTCTGCCTTTATAAATTTTCTATCAAGCATTTCGTCGAGCACTTTCCTAATGCGTAAAATTTTAGCATAAACACCATCATCTAACACTCCTTCTACCCTTTTACCAATATCAAATTCATCGCCACTTCTTTTAACATTATTCAGAAGTTTAGATATCTCAAAATTGGAATACTCGGCTTGAATAAATGCAAAATTTGGTGCGAATTTTCAATTTTTAAAATCCGAATCCAATGCATGTTCAAATATTACGTTGGACTCATCTGTGCAAGAATTAGTCACTCCAACAATTCCGCTTCAAATTTGCCCCACAAGATCATCCGCTCTTTTTATCAGCACAAGAACCAACGCCACCAATTTAGAACTTTCCCATCGAGATGATAAGTGGCTCAAGAAACATTTTTATGCCCTTATATTTTGCATTTTGTTAAATAATTTTTCACCACATCAAGCCAAATGCACGATTTCCACATGAAAAACAAGGAAAGTCTAAATTATTTCGTTCCTCCTTTTAACCTTATACTTCTTGTGTTATATTCTTGACTAATCAAATTTTCACAAACTTCAGCGATCAAAACTGATTTTCTAATGACTTTGGGGGCTATTTTAAAAGTACATAGATACAACTTTAATCATTTTATTAGCCCTTCAGATATGAGGGGCCAAACTAGAATTAATTAAACCTATTTTGTCAGCGGCGGCAAGGTGAAGGTGGCCGCCAAAGGCCCTCGAGGAGTCAACCTCTGGTTGGAGACATCGGCCGAGGGATGTTCTCGCCCCCTGTCGTTTTGTTCGGCTCATAGTTACTGAAGTGAGAAATGGAAGCGGTAATTGTTTCAGAAAGCGGAAACGCGAAACGAGACCCTAAAAGTATAAGAATAATAGGAAACGCTAATATTATTAATCATTATATTATATTATATATGAATCTATAAGAATATTAATAAGATATGTAAAAAATTATATGTAATTATAAATATTTTCATATATTTTCAAGTAAAATATTTTCAGCTATATGTGAACAATACAATTATTATATTAAAATGGTTTAAAATAATTTATTTTGCGAGTTTCCTTATATTACGAAAAAATTTTCGAAGTGAGTTCTGGTAAAAGTTTCGGAACCGCAAAGTTTACATTTGAAAATGATTTTCGGAAAAACAAGTTTCCTAAAGTCAAACCGAATTTGCTATTAGCTATGTTTGGTCGGCGATGCGGATTCCTTGCTCGGACTTGATAGTTGATTGGCAATAGTGGCAGTGACAGCAGCTGCGGCATGTTGATCCGGTCTATGATGGCAGATATCGTGACGATGGCGCTCTAAGGCTATCGTAATGATTCAATGGATATAATGATGTCATTGATAGTGGTCAGAAGGTCGATGATGATAGTGATGGCTATGGCAATGTTGGGAACTGCGATGACGACAAAGGTGATGTTAGTGATCAAATATGTGATTGGAATTATGATGATGATGCTGACAATTCAAGCAATTTTCCTAATCATCTTCTTTTTCTTTTTTATGCTAGAATCGTGTTTGCGAGCCAATTTTGATCGTAATTCATCGATCTTAATAAAAGAAATGTGCCCGAGAATCGAACTGCTCTGATACCAATTGATGAAATATAACCCTTAGTTAAGAATTAATATTTCGATTGGTTGTTCTAATCGTGACTCACGGAGTACGAATAATCTATCAAACTCAAGTCTCATTTTTTACTGTTTATTATGTTCATTCATAGACAAAACTAACATCAAGATTACAGTTAATAAATAAAAAAAACTAACCTAATGGACCCAGTCTTGCTAAGATGAATCCATCCAGACCAATGTTCTAAAACAATAAATAAACAGTATTTATTTCTAATAAATAAGTTAAAAAGCTAACTAACTAGAAATAGGCATTGTCAGTACCCAACTAAATTTAAAAAAAAACACTACAATAAAAATATTCAAAAATAAATCGATAAAATAAGAACAAGGAAATTACACTTGCCCCCATGCACTTTTAAAGAAGATAGAAGGTTGAAGTGGAATGCATGCACATAATCGGAAAAAATCTATTTTTTCTCTCGCAAACAATCAAACTCATAGTATCTCAGCTTTGCATGGAATGTAGTAATTGTAAAATGTACTCGAATGATAATATTCAGAATCATGGAGTCCAATCGGTGTCAATTTAAAAGAGTTTTTATTAAATTTCGTATTTCTCTCCTTGATTTTTGGCCGGAAACAATAAAGTAAAAACGAAAGGGAGTAAATCAAAATTCATGTACCAAAATGAGACAAAACAAATTGCATGTAAATAATACACATAAAGGAAACCCAAAAATGGCATAAATTTACTCTAAGGAGCACAAATGTATTGAAGGACTTAATAAGAACCATAGCATAGAAAGAATGAGAAAAGCACAAGGCGTATGTAACTGAAATAAAAAGGGCAATGCATACAAAAAAAGGTCATCTACAAAGGGGAACTGTAAGGGCAAATTTAGAACGAAAAAAAGAGTATTCAAATATGCAAGTTCTTTTTTCGCGTAATTTCGAAACCGTTTACTACTTTATATTTGATTCTAAAATCAGTTAGTTGCATGCTGCAGCATTAGTTAGTATATTTACCAACCCTCGTGTTGTAGTTTCTGAAAAAATGGAACATATGAATTTTGAGATGAAAAAAACAGTCTCTCTGTGCTCAAGGTCAGTTATTATTATCCTAAAATTCCAATTATCTTTGGTCGCGGTTTGCAATTATGAAGTCATGGGTTCATCTCAGTTCACAGCCATGTTTGTTTTCGGGGATTCGTTAATTGACAATGGTAACAACAATTATCTCAATTCTTTCGCAAAGGCGAATTATAGACCTTATGGTATTGACTTTGGGGGCCCTACCGGGAGATTCACAAATGGAAAAACAGCCATCGACTATCTCGGTAAATTCAATTTTGGTTTCTTAAATTACCCAATAAAAAAAAAATTGTTATATTCTACTTTATAGTTTTTGTACTCTTAATTGGATGTGAAAAAATGATTAAGCAAATTGAATGGTGTCAAAGTTTTTCAACTAAAGTATGAAGAAATAACTTGTAAAACCATTTAATTGACTTGTAAATCACAGTGGAAAAGATTTTTGCAACAGTTTCAAGTATTGTTTTATCAAGCTGCCTTTTGCAGCCTGAGATCTACGGAGGCAAAAAAGAAGAAACTAAAAATTTCAAAAACGCGCCAAATAGGCCAATTTTACTAACTATATTTTCCTCTAAAAATGATAGGAGAACTGATAGGTGTGCCTTACCCACCGGCTTTTGCAAGTCCTTCAGCCAGAGGAGAAAAAATTCTCAAGGGCGTAAACTATGCCTCTGCAGCAGGAGGGATACTCGAGGAGACAGGACGAAACCTAGTAAATTACGTTCTCAACATTAACAATCTAATTTTTCTTAAAAAAGAAAAAAAACTTCACAAAAAAATTTGGATGAGTTTATGATATGAGTATGTATGACAGGGTCAACGGTTTAGTTTCAGCCAGCAAGTAGCGAGCTTCGAAAGCACATTGAATCGGTTGAAGGAACGAATGTGCGATCTAGAGATGAGGCAATATTTGGCTAAGTCCTTGGGGGTAGTGGCCCTTGGGAGCAATGACTATATAAACAACTATCTTTTGCCTTATTTGTATCCAACTAGCTTTATGTACAGTCCACAGGACTATGCAGATATCCTTACAAAGGGCTACACAACTCAAATTTTGGTGAGAAAAATGTCATATCTCAATAAGTGAGCTAACCCTCTTTTAACTTCATTAGTTTAAATTTATTTTTGGTAGCATTCATAGAAAACTATGGATTAGGCCCAAACTATGGTAGCATTCATATTATCTTCCTTAAATTAAAGAGTGTGAATCCAAATACTCCTGCATATATGAAGAGCTTATCCAAGCTCAGAACCTTTTCCTAGATCGACGAACCATTTTGGGGTCCTAGAGCCAACTCAGCCAGGACGCAATATCGTTCTCTCATTTGCCTCCTCAATTAACGATCTTATCATGCTTCATAGACATATAGAAAGGTTTTCAGTAGATTTGTTCAGATGTAAATAAGAAAACCGTACTTTATTTATTGAGTACAGGCATTGCATAGCTTAGGACTAAGGAAGTTTTTACTGGCGGGAGTTGGGCCTCTTGGTTGCATTCCGAATCAAATCGCAACTGGTCTTGCCGGTCGTGACAAGTGTGTAGCTATTGTGAATAATGTGCTTGCCATGTTCAATGTGCGAATCAGGGCTCTTGTTGATCAGCTAAATAAGCAACACCCTGAAGCAATTTTTGTTTATGGCAACATTTATGGGGGCTTCGTCGACATACTCAACAATGCAACTGCTTATGGTACATACCTAATCACTGGTCTAGCTGTCTCCATTACTATGAGGAAGATTTCTGGTCGTTCATTCAATTGGTCATTTTCAATCGTAATCATTGTAGGACTGCGAATTCACAAATAAACTTTTGCAGTACCATTTTAAGTCTCGAAGCACACATTCTTTATTAAACATTGGGGGACTGAAGAGGGCCAAGGGGTCACGGCCGTCTGAACTATCTTTATATAGGATTTATATGTAAAATTAAAAAGATTCAACTAGTTATACGACCCCGTGATAAAGAAAATGATGGCTCCTACACGTAACAAAGGACTCGAGCCCCCTAACCAAAAATCATGGTCCACCACTACTATTAGTAATCATTTACTCGATTCCAATATTAGTAACACAACACACATCAAAATAGCAAAAGATACATACATTCGACTCTTCTCAGACTTCTTTTATTGCAAGTAGTCTGGCTCTGGTGATTAATTGTGTGTGTGTGTGTGTGTGTGTGTGTGTGTGAATTATGTAATGCAGGGTTCAAGGTGATTGATAGAGGGTGTTGTGGAGTGGGAAGAAATAGGGGGCAAATAACATGCCTTCCATTTTCAATACCATGCAATAACAGGAGGGAGTACGTGTTCTGGGATGCCTTTCATCCAACTCAAGCTGTTCATCAGATCCTTGCAACAAGAGCTTATTCCGGACCGCCCTCCGATTGCTACCCTATTAATGTCCAACAAATGGGAAAAATCTAATCCAAAATCCATGACATCTATCAGAACTTCATCTCAGTTTGAATCCTACTAAAATAATAAGATCTTCCATTTCCAAACGATGAAAAAAAAAAAAAAATGGCTAATGTTTTCAAGATTATACATACCTACAAAATACCATTTTCTTTCTCTCTTTTAACATTAAAAGTTGGTGCTCTTGAACGATTATCAGCAATTGCTTCGTTCTGCATCTTTCCTTTGAATCCTCTTTCCTCTAAATCCTCAGGCCATCCAGAATATTGCAAAAGTAGAAAATACCAATTTCTTACCATTTTAAGATTGATTTCTATTTCCTACGTGTCAACACATGTGTGGTGGTATGTAAAAAATTTCAACATACATATATATATAAAATCACACTTCTCTAATAAATTTAGTGTGTGCTGGCATAGGTGTAATGCATACCGTGTCCATCCACAACTCAATTTGTACAATTGTGTTTGTGCTTAGCAGTACCTTTATGTGTTTTAGTTGTTAGTGTATGACAACCGTTTCTTTGATGCATCGTTAAACGAATATGCAAATGCATTCTTATGTATGCATCACATTAAAGGTTGTGTGCGACTCTCACAAATATTTCTCAAATGGTTATTCATAATGTATATAATAGAGTGTAGTACCTATGCAAGTCAGAATGATAATACACGTATGCAAGTGTATACTCTTATTTTTTAAAATAATAAGTGGTCAATCACTAGCAACATGCTAGACCATTATGTAATTAGATCAACTACATAAAACAATCTATATCTAACTTTATTATAAAAGTGTGATAACTTTCAAAATTTCTTCTATTTTACAATCCAAAAATACCCCCTCACTATTACAAAAGTACAACTATTTTAGTTAATAATTTAAACCAAATAAGGACAATAATGTATTTAACAAAACATATATATTACCATTTATCAAAATATCCTATTTTAAAATATATTGCTAGAGATAATTATAACAGTGGTCTCCATAATTTCAACAATAATTTTTCTTTTTGGTCTCCATAGTTTAAGTTACAATAATAATAATTATTGGAGTTTGAAAAATAGACGAACTTGGCCTCAAAGTTTAAGAAAAATAACATATTTATTAATTTTTTTTATAATTTTTGCAAATCCTATAATACTCAAAAGGGAATATAATATCAATATTAAATATTATAAAAAGACTTACACCAAAATTAATAATATATTGGTCCCTTCATATATTTCAATCATTTATAAATAACTTTTAAATTCACAATAAGAATTGTAATTTTAATGATCATAAAAAAAAGAGATAAAAATAAAAATTTCATTCTCAAAGTTAATTTACATTAATTGAAATACTCTCTAAATTCTCATATTCCTGTAACTTTCCCATTTCAAGTACAACTCAGTAACAATTAATATAAGCATTATTAAGAGTTTAGCTTAAAGACATATAAAAAGTTGCTCAAAATGAATGCATAATAGATTCTTTGATCTAATTTCAATATCAAATTTGAATCATTAGGAGGAGTTAAGCTTATTAGCGTAATAATTTGATTTTTACAATTACAATAGGATAAAAGATTTAGATTATTTTATACTTAATTTAATATATTTAGAATTTTTTTTATTTAAAAAATTTGTATGCTTTTTATTTGTTATGTTATTACTAGTATGTAGTCCGCGATGTAACATTTTAGTAATATGGGACGAAAAAGTTTAATAAAATATTTTCAATACACGAGACAAATAAATTTATTTATTTTTAGAAAAATGAGACTACAAATTTTAATTAATTTTAATTTTAAATTATTCTTAATTATTTTATATTTAATAATATTTAGAGTAATTCTGTTATGGTAATATTTTTTAATAAAATAATATAATTTGATGAGTTTTATTTTTTTCATGAAGTTTAGGTTGATTGAATTCTTTGACAAATTTATTATTTAAAAATCTTATATTCATGGGACATATGTCAATTAATTATGCGGATATTTATCAAAAATAGAGGAAAAATAGTTGAAAGAACAACTTTTTTATCTCCAACATAAATAAATATTTACCTTTTTAATTATAATGTTCATAGTTTTGTCTCCATGCATAGAGTTGATTGTGGTATATTTTATATGTTTCCAACAGTTAGATTTAGAGAAATTTTATTATTGTAATATTTACAAATAAAATTATATATTTTAATATTTTTTCTTTTGCAAATATGTCTATTTTTGGTAAAATTTTATTATGATAAATTTTTTATGCGAAAATATATCGCAATTAAGAGAGAAAATAATATATGTATATATATATATATATATTTAT
>MKEJ01053835.1:0-11371 GCA_001753735.1 Embelia ribes | reverse complement strand
AAGAGTGAGGTTTAAGATAGGTATGAGAGAGGGGGGTTTTGGCCTTTGGGGTTCAAGGAATGGGTTTCGCAGGGCGGGGAAGAGGATTTCGTGTAAAAATGGGATCGATGATGATAATAGCAAAAGGAGGAAGAAGATGAAGTGGAGTCGTCCTAGCTTCAATACTCAACACTAATATAATATTTAGTACTACTAATCATTTTGTGCTTATAAAAGCAGTGGGTTTGAGTAAATGCTGCGAATTTTGCCCTCATTTGGGAAAAATCGAACCCACGTTAGATGCCAAGAACCAATGAAGAAGAAAAAGAACATTGGCTTCAAAACTCAGATATAGACCAATAGAGATTTATTTCTTGAACTACAATTCTATAAGAAGATTGTGTTTGTACCGACCTATTTTGTGGTCATTGGGAGTGATCAAGCAGATGATTTGTTGTAGGTGATTGAGGATGTGGCCATTTATCTAAGAATGGTTCAGATAGACGAGACCAAGATGTCTCCGTTTGGGAACAACTAGAGTACACAATTTGTAATGTACTTTGTGTAAGGTAAAAAAGAAAGGCAAAGTATAATTTGTAACAACTTACCATGTCTACGGTCTAGTGTTTGCAGCTTTGATCCAAGACTTAGTCTTTTAGCAGCTGCAAGTTTATCATGTTTAAGGTATCAAATGATTCCAATATTGCCTCCACAATATAATTAGCAAATAATGGGTTGGCAAAAAAATATTATAATTGACATAGACGAGCTCAGTACGACTTTTTGTGTAAAAGTACATATGAAAATTAAAAGAAAAAAAGGAAAACATATTCAACTGTTTTTATTAAGTACTCATTCGAACATTTGTATGCATGCACGGTTTTAAGCAAAAATAATCCGAATATTTGCCCAATACAATAATCAAGCTGGGCGTAGGATTCACTTAAAACCAAAAATAATCCGAACATTTGCCCAATACAATAACCAAGCCGGGTGTAGGATTCACTATTAAAAACCCATCGCTGGTTTGGATGCATCTATATTTTTTTGGCTTTTTTAATTATACGATGTTATACACCTACAAACACATATAGTTTCATGTTAGCATAACTTTAATATTCTTGTAATTTTATTTTAGCAGACAAATGTGCAAGACAGCTAATTAATTTCTAAAAAAAATTCAATTATATGTCTAAAATTTTAAATTTCAAAAATTACATGAGCAAAAAGTTTTTCCGCGGGAAGGGCGGATTGGATTCGGGAAACACCTACAAATACAATTGGCAGGCTTGGGCATATGAAGTAGGCTGGATCTGTTGGCAGAGCTAGCCTTGAACAAACATTTTTATAAACTTTTGCGTGGCTTGGCCCGAGCCCAGCCCAGCCCGATCATTATCCACCCTGATTGGAACTATATAAAGTACATTCTGATCTCGTTCACTGGAGAGTAATAACCATCAACATTTATAATTCCGGCATATTTGTATAGCAAATATTCATGTTTAGCTTATTTTCGTAACAGAATAAAAATTGGTTAATTCCAACAGCATCCATGAGACTCAACAAAAATATTCTAAAAAGATCAGTTCCTTGTTCTGAAAACCGATCGTATAACTAAATTGACGGGAGTTATTCATAATGTATTAAAGATAATGCAAAACAATGAAATATACAGCAATACTAACAAAGTCAAACACATAGTAGCAACAAGGGTTTTTCAAGCTAGCCGCATAAATAATATGGCCTTAAACTGCGACACTTGAAATCACGGATAATCTCCTTAGTCATCTGTTGAAATAAAGTTGAACACAAACAGAGAAACAAGCGTGGTTTATGGGGACTTGCGCAAATCTCTTTAATCAAAGAAGCTAGGTTTGTTTGAACTCAATCTTTTCTGTTGTTTTGCTTACAAACTGTATTGCTTTTGACTCATCAACTTAAGCTTTATTGATGGTTAGAAAAGCAAGTTTTTTCGCTTAAGACCAACCTTGAATAACAATGTTATGTAATGTGAGAAGTCTATTCTTAAGATGGGCACAATAACTGCATTTCAATAGTTCAGTTGTCGATAATTTTCTCCGGAACAAGGAGAAATTCACTGATGTCTCAAATTGACCAACTCAATATCAAATATGAGAGTTCCGAGAGTCGAGCCTTCTCCATTGGCAAGACGTGTTGGATTAAAGATCGTAGTGAATAGCCTTTGCCGATCAAAAAACTATACAAATGCAAAAGCAGTCCAAAAAGGAAAAGTATTAGCACTTGTATTTAACATCTTAATGCCAAGAATGCATTTTGTGAGTTGTAGTTATGGAATGTCAACCTTGATAATCATGTTATTAGCGTACTTGAAGTCCACAAATAAGATATGCTATTTGTCTACGGTTTTCAGAGAAAACATTTACTAAAATAGAGTTTATGCAGAGACAATTTTCCAGTTTTCTTTACCCGAATTAATAATAGTAATAGTAATACAAGGAATAAATTTTCTTATTGTGTACGCATGCACAAAGTTACTTAGACCATTATATGAGAAAATCACCATATCCTTTCTTCTAAAAGGAAGACAATGACGTTAATTAATAAATTAGCAGAGTCTGATGAGTGATTAATAATAAAGTAAAAGTAGCAGCAACTCAACCAGCTTTTGTTCCAGAAAACTGAAAGCATGATTAATTTGATGAACTGACTGTAGGAACTCAACACAACCTCAGTATTTCTTATAAATCGACCAACACACTGGAAGAGGCGTTTTACAATTGACATGGCCAGTATACTGGAAGAGGCATTCTATAATTGACAGCCAAATAGTATTCTTACCAGTACCAACATCCTTGACAAAAATGAAAATTCTCGGGGAAGACTTGCAGTTATCAGTTGTGATCCAGTAATCTTCTTCAACTACTGATGATGCTTACAATTTTTTTGCCATTTTGATTTTTTTCAGAAATTAGCTTTTGAATTAAAAAAATTGGACCACAATAAAATTCATCATGTAAACCATTTAAGTTTTTTGAAGATAAATCATGGGGTATGCAAGCATTCATCTTTTTTATAACAAAGGAAGACCATTTTAAATAGTTCTGATTCAATCTTAACAGGGCTACTTTATCAATCTAAGTTATCATCAACTGACGCACAAAGCATATATGATATATCCGAAGTTACAGTAAGTGATAACAGTAGTTTCATAGTGCCACACTATATGACCACAAAATAAAAGAAAAAAAGTGGCAGACGACATGTTTACAGAGGATAATACTATAATGTGGAATAGCAAAGTTAGTACAGAGGGGCTTACATTAGGTGGTATTGGCTCCTGAGATGTATCTTGATATCCTTGAGATGGTGGAATAACAACTCGACGAATGCCACCTACTCTCATTGATCTTACCGCTGTCTCAATACCTGTTATGACCTGCAATCATCTCGACAACAAAGTGTGACGAGAAGACAACCCAAATTTCGTATATTGACCATTACAAACCAAAGTTCTAGAAGGCAAGAGCAAAGAAAATCCAATACAAATTACACTTTGATCAATTTCAAAAATCAAATGGATATGTGCCAGGATTTTGTCTTTTGTCTTTTTTCCTGAGTCACTAGCAATTCCAGTCAACTTCCTTATACAATTAATGTTGGTCTACCACAGCAGCTGAATATACAATCAAGTGAAAGGGTGTTAGCCTAGACAAACATCTCATCAGAGTTGAAGAATTGGCAATTGTTCATCATATTGAAGCCCTTCAACACAGTGGAAATAAAAAATAAATTTCATTTCCCAATGTCAACCTGACCGTATTTCTTACACATTTTATTATCAGTTGTTAACAAGGTTGTCAAATCGTGTTTTGGTCCCGTATCGTTTTCTAATAACTTAACATCAGATATGAATACAGTAGTCATTGTGTTAAGACTCTAAAAACTTAAGCTGAAAATCCGGGAACTTGGAAACGCCAAACTTCACATTTGAATGTTCACAGAAGTAGTATAGCAAGAGTTGCTTCTCGATAATCAATTCTACTGACAGAAATTAGAGAGACTTTACTAACAGAACAAAAGGATAGCGTTCCTTGAAACTCTTCTTCTTTACTTTCTCTACGGTGAGGTTTCCGTTTTCTTTCCTGCTTTCTATTCTCCTTTTTCAGATAGGAACTGTTTCCTTCAGCAAAATTACAAATGGACATTCTTTAAATGCTCACTTTTCCAGATCCAAGAATGAACTTGAAAGGAATTGGTTCGCCACTTTCGTCTTTGTGGTCATACGTTGAATCAAAGCGCCATCCTTGTTTTGCTGCCAATCTACCATAGTAGTGAATGGACACCTACAGAAACACAAGTAATAGAATAGGATTATCTTATACAAACAGGCTCGATAAGTTTCATGCAGTTCCATGACAATGGTGGTGAAACTCCCCACATGAACATGTTTACGGTTCAAACCCATCAAATGCAAGAAATTACTAAAGGGTAATACAGAATATAGGGTGAAGGGGTGCTCCGATCAAATTTTCATTTGAACCCCTCAGTTTGAGATCTGGGCCATTGGAATATAAATTAATTATTTCTGTTACTTAAAAAGATTCTGATGTAATGGTTATCACCTTGTTGTGAAGGGCTAAATCAACAAGTAATCAAAGCCTCCCTTGATCCATATAAAATATAGCAAATGCACGAACATAAAGTGATACGTCTAAAGCTGACACTATCTAATCCCACTTGCAGGCCGAGAAAATTAGAAATAAAAATGCAATTTTACTATAAATGTGGAAATTATTTGCAAATAGTAACAATGTACTTTGATCTTTTGCAGTCAACCACCGTATATTTTCCAATTTTTTCATTTGACCACCACAAACTATTTATTTTTTTTAATAGACAACTACTTAATTATATTTCATTAAAATTATTAAGCGAAAAAACATCCCTAACCATACTCATGTGATTTTAAATCAACTAGCAAAGTCACCTAAACTTGAAAATTTATTTATTCCAAGCTACTTTTTTACACGAAATGGGTGAATATTTTGTGAGTTTTAAACAATCATTAATGGATAAAAATGTGTTAATGTCATGGTACTTGCATATACAAGACTTTTTGACAAGTAATTCGATTGAGATTTGACTAATATGGTCAATTGAGAAAATCTAATAGTACATAGTGGTCAGTTGCAAAAATTTAAAATACATGGTGGCTATTTGAAAATGACCTATAATAGATGGTGGTTTTTTGCATTTTACCCTAATTAATACATTGATGTCCTTTTTACTTTATTAAAATTTCCCCTAATAGTTGTACACATCTTAAGAAGCGCAGGGAACATTAAGAAATATGCACTCGCATCAACTAGAGACCCAAACTGGACCGAGTATCTGACACGTGTCGGGAGATTGTCGTGTCAGTATCCAAAAGGTGTTCGACACAGTAAGTTTGACGCGTTCACCCTTCCTAGTTATTATACATATCATTTCGGAATAACTAGAGACATTTTCTTCTCGTTCACAGAATTGAGAGCTTTGAAAGGAGACACGTCACAGGTACCAAATGAGAAAACTCATTCATACAGATATCATCAAAAATCAGTTACTAAGATTTAGGGCTGATTACAGCAATGGTGCCTATAGTTTCAACTTCCAAAAAAAACTGTTTGGTCCTACAGTTTCAATGGCAATAGTAAAAATCAGAATGTTTTTAGAAAATGACATAGTTGGTCCTTTTCATGGACGTAAAGCCATCATAAATCATGAAAATCATATCCCTTGAACCAATTGTGGTTTACTTAGAAGCTAAGAAGCACAAACACATATGCAAATGCAGGTTTGGGCAACAATACAAATTCCAAAAAATTAAATAAATGCCGGTTACAGATATTGATTTGGCGAGGTTTTGTCATTTTTTCACCTTTTAAATTTAAATATAATTTTGTAAGCTATATATCATTGGTTGCTAACATAAGCCACTAAAAAAAGTACAAACAATGAATTAAAGAGCGTATACCATTCACTTACAAGCATGGGCACAAATTTGGCTTAAGATTTTGTTTACTCCTACTTAAAATTTTAACATGTAATGCAAATGCCTCTCTACTTTAAAATTTAAACATGATAAATTGATCCCAAAACAAGAAAAGTTATGGCAAACTAACCGCCCCCCGGTTTCCAAGACATGTTGGTCATGCGTAAGTTGCGTGTCCAACGTTTAAAAAATTAATTATAATTTCAGATTCACCACTTAGCATATTTGATATATGTCCAGGGTGTCCCATATGAATACGGAACCAAGGTCACAGATACAACACCAAATTTGGTGAATATGTTCCCCGAGTTTCCTAGCTTATTAATAGTTAGTCTTTTTACACTAAGTTATTGTTTGATTAATATTAGGAAAGCAAGATCATTGGCGGACCGAAGGGAATACAGGAGCCAAGTCCCTTCGGACCCCCACAACTTCTACGAATAGTCCCCTTATATGCCCCACCAAAAATCCCGAGTTCGCCACTGATTATGTTTAATATTACGAAAATCTATATGAAAGGGACCAAACTTGGAGTTTTTTGCCATTCTAACCTATGCAGCTAGAAAAATACCCAAACTAACACACCACTAGCAAACAACATACACGCATCGCGTGTACAATTTTATTAAAAAGACTGAAAGAAATAATTGAGTAACGAATGAATAATTATATGAAATGAAACATAAGGCTCTTTGAATGTTATGCATTTGAGTAATTACGCTACATTAATTGTTCATATGAATACCTATCACCATAATCAACAATTCAACATTGATGATGTACTAAATCATTTATTACAACAATTGTAAAGCAATTATTTCAGAGATTAAGCATCATACAGTCTAACAATAAAAGAACAATTAAATAGTCATATTTAATTTACTGGTAATTCTGAATAGAGATCAAAGCTAGATTTTTTAAGTTGTTGGATAGAAAATTAAGATGTGAGGGAGAGAGTAAATCTCCGTTGAGTAAGTTTTTGTCAACTCTTGTTTTATTTTTATCTGTAACACGTGACTACGTGTGAGAGATAACAGGGAATTCCATATTTTATTTTTTTGAGAAAGTGGGGCTGGTGATTTTCAATTTAAAATAACAATTAAGATAAGAAAGAAAGGAGTAGAGAGAGGGAAGTTATAAGAAAAATAGTGGTAGCAGTTATTATCGATTTTATTTTTTTCCTAACTACCTTGCAGTTTGTGATATGAAACTAATTAAATCAGGGGCAATTTTGGGTAACAATTAAATTGGAATTGGCTTAAAAAATAACTGTCACAATCTGTGTTTGCCTTTGATATAGAATAGATATATATATATATACTCACGGGGAGGTGGCCGATGACGTGGAGGTCGGAGAGAGGCGGGGTCTTATCGGCGACGGGAGCGACTTGCCGGAGAGTCAATGGTGAGGGATCAGAGTGCTTCACTCTCAGATTCTCAAGTCAGTCGATCGCCTTCTAACCGTCCATCTCTTTGTCTCTGTGATTGGTACTGGCCTTCTCTACCCAAGTAACAACCCTATCATTGGAATTTAGATGACACAAATAATGAAACAGAAATATCTAAAGGAAAAGCATAAAATCATTTGACCTCAGAATAGTTAAAACTTTGCCAAAAAACCCAGTGTTCTTTAACTTTCAAATCACAAATTTTTGCTTTCAACAATTCCCTTCATTTCACCCTTCGTAGGAGAAATTACTATGACCAAAATTCTAATAATTAAGCTTAACTTCATAGACTTCTTTGGACTTAAGTTACCGATGAGCATCAAAGTAATATTGTCTTAAAAACTCATTATGCGTAACGACTTGGAGCTCATAGGCGGGGAAGGGAAACGTCAGTTTACCTTGATGGATAATAAAGTGAAATATGATGGAGTGATATAGTGATGTTTTTTTTAAACCATAATTAATTGTCTTGACTGCGGTTATTTCTACAGGATGTTTATCAGGACAAGAGATTCCCATGGAAAAATAATTGGTGACTGTTTTAATACATTTTTCACTATTGAATCGGTTTTAAATTTAATCCGACTATTAAACTTAAAGTTGATATTTGCATACCAAATCTAGCGGTTTAGAAGTGGATTGGAGCAGACTTGAAATATTTTCAAGCAAACTCCCCTCTTCCTGTTATGCGAATACTTTTTGAGGTTACTTTGAAAACTTCTGTTACTCGTCATTACTTCCAGCAACCTTCTTTTGATTTCGGGATTTACACAAACAACCTTAATACTATTCATTTTTAAAAGTAGTAAATTTTAATCACATAATAAAAAATTTATAGACTAAATACAAAGAAAATTCAAATTAATTTATGAATCAATACAATAAAAAAGTGCCACTAAGCCACTTCTCAATAGCAACTTTTAGAATATTCAGCATAAATTAGTAATATCTAGGGCTGCAAATGAGCCGAGTCGAGTCGAGTCAAGCCGAACCGAACTTGACTCTGTTTTAGCTCGGCTCTCTCACTCCGAACCACAACTTGAGCCCAAGCACGGTTGCCACGAGCTTCAATCACGGAGCTCAAGCTTTGGCTTGCAACAAAATCACCCAGCTCAGACGCGCCAAACGAGTTGGCTCGCTAAGCAATAAATAGTGAGCTAGACAAGCAGGTCCAACTTGCTTTAAAATTATAAACATCACTACGGGGGTTTTAAATAGTAGAAGGAAATGTTAACCTATGTGAGAGAATTAAGATTCTTTACATTGTTGTGTAGCTATGTGGAATAAGATTAATATCTATATGTATTTGATATTAGATTAAATTATTTTTTTTCTCCTCCCTAATATATTATATATATATATATATATAATCGAGACAAGTTCTCAAGTTAATTGATCGAGTTTTGTCAAACTTTAGCTCGGTTCATTTACTAAAAGAGTTCTAAAATTCGGTTCTTACTCAACTTATTTATCAAATGAACCATACCCAAACCAAGATATTTAACAAATTACTCTCGACGGCTCTATTTATTTATTCCCTACTTACATCTAACACCGGAAGAAAGAGTTTTAACTGGCAGGCCTATTACTAGACCAGGCCATTGTATTAACTTAATAGAAAGGATAACCCAGAACAAGGCCCAGTAGTTTTACTAAGTATAAGACCCCTTCGGCGACTCAACCGGGCCATCAAAAAACTGTATTAGAATTTTCATGGCCTTATAGTTAGCACCTAATGTGTCTAACCAATGTTTTAAAATTTGAACTGGACCGGCCGGTCGGACCAAGCGAACTGAGAATCGGCCACCCAACCGATGCAAGTACAATATTGGATCGAAAATGCCAATGAACCGGTGCGACTTAGTATGATCCGGCCGATTTTCTCATAAAACTAGTGACTCGGCTAGTTTATATGAACCAGACTGGGTCATACATAATAAAAAAAAAATATTAGAAAAACGAATAAAAAGAAAAATAGAGACAGTAACATCTTACTAGGCATTTATTCACCAGTATTGTTTATATTTAGAACTTATTTGTGAAATTTTGTTATGTGAAAATTTCTTTTTTTTTGGTTTGTTTAATTAGGTAATCATGTCGTGGTCATGATTTGAATTTGAGAATGAGTTTTATGAAATTATGTTAATTTGTGTTGTGATTATTTTTAAAAATTTTCAAAAATTTATTTACAATTTTTTTAAGTATGAATTTTACATGTCATGAATTTTTTAGAATTTTTTAATATAGATCGGATTATACGGTTCAACTAGTAACCCACCGGTTTGACCACTGATCCGGTAACCCAGTATCCTAACGGAGTCGATGATCGGTCCGAGTTTTAAAACATTGTGTCTAACATTGTTATTGTGTATTCATGTTTTTATGCAACCGTGATTATGCCCTTACTAAAAATTCCGGCTCCGTTGGTTCACAAATAAGGATAATTCGTAGTGATCATAATCAAGGTTATCACCTAAGACTTTTGTAATTAGCAAAAACTTTATGTAATATTTGATAACCCCGAATGTTAATGAAAATTGAGACATAAAAACTAGCACAATAATTCATTTTGTGCTGGATTGGCTATTCCTTTCTACATTTGTTTTTTTTTTCTTCACATTTTTCAATGGATGCATTTTCCGAATGAGCATATCTATGCGCATCATCAACCGAGGTTCCACAAAGAATTCTTTTAAGGAGATTTGTAGCGACGTTGTACTTGCGTTGAAATTTTTAAACCATATTGATTTCGTACTTAATTTTATCAGTAATTTGAATTTATTGTTGAAATAGTTTTCTGTGGCATTTTCAAGAGTGAGTTCAATTATGGAAACATGCATTGTGCTATTTTTCTGAGGCTTGAATATTTGTTTGGATTTAAACCAGAAACTGTAAAGTTTAGAAAGACTAAAAGCATACTTATCGAAAAGCAGGAGAAATAAGATTACAAGCATACTATTGTACCAAAAAAAGTTTAAAAAAATTATTTGTTAATGTTCTGACACATGTGATCCTATAAGGCCTCATTTAAGCTTTGATTTCCTTTTTTTCCGACTTTTGTTCATGCAAATGCTCATTATTCTCGCAGCCAAATAATTATATTGCCACCTAATTGTCTCCTTGAAACAGACATTCGAGTATTAGTTGGACTAATTACTATTTCACACTACACACTTACTTGTAAAATTATCTAATAACACAAAATAAAAAATAGTATAAAATTAATAACGAAAAAAGAATTACGTAGTTTAACTTCAAGCTTAATTTTAGAATTAAACTTGAGCTTATTTTATGGGAGAACCGGTATGTGTTTATTTTATATATGAAAATTTAGGGTACAAGGAGATAGAATATATGAAGCACACTCTTATTTTTATTTTCTTTTTCTATATTTTTCCTCTGTGCTTATTTTTTTTTTCGTAACCCTTTTGTTTTGTTTGTGCATGCTTACAAATAGAACAGATGCTCTCTTTTTATAGGCAAAAGGTCGAATAGGAGGCAGTTGAAAATTAAATGAAGGGACCATACTTGTATCAGTGCTTGCGTGATACATAGTATTTTTATTTAATGATTGGGTCACATTTTACATCAGCCACAATAAGTTTCAATTATTTATAACACTCTCTCTTGGATGATTAAGCATTATTCAATATTCTGATGATATCTCTCCCTGATTTGAACACTCGGTTCTTCTTCCATATTTTGAAGTTTTCGTAATATATTGAATACCAATTTCTGAAATGTTGACGATCGAAGCGACTTGTATAGATATGTTGAATATCTATACCTCCATCTTTTTGTAACTCATGAGTATAAAAGAATTTTGGAGATATATGCTTAGTTCGATTGCTTTTGATATAACCTCCTTTGAGTTGTATGATACATGTAGTGTCACACTCCGAATTTTCGCAAACCCGGGGATGCGACC
>MKEJ01053834.1:0-21776 GCA_001753735.1 Embelia ribes | reverse complement strand
ATTTACATCGTAAATCTATTGTATAGTACTGTTACAGTAGTGCTACAGTGTTGGTGAAAAATTGGGGCCTTATATGCTAGCCCGTACTTGCCTTTTAAAAGGTTAAGCAATTAAGCATGTGATTTTAATACTTATCATTACCACCACTAAACTTGGTTTGGGTTGGAACTTTTAACAAACTTAGAGTAGACAAATATTAATGCTGGTTTAAGAAAGTACAGTTTATCATTTAGGAAAGCATATTCATTCATGCTTATGGTTACACATAACCAGAAGGTTTTGCACAATAGTAGTGAAATTCATGCAATGTTTTGGACTTTTTTTTTTTTATGTGGTGAGCAGCTAAATGAGTTGAAGCTAGGTCTCAATGTTTAGTTCAAGGTTTTTTTTACTTGCTAGACTTTTACGGGGTAAATTTAACATGCTTTGAAAATCTTTCTGCTAGTCTTTGGGAGTATCCAAAAAATTCTGTGATTCTTGAAATGTTAAATGCTTTGCCGTCTAGTTTCTCAGTTCATTGCTTGTGCTTCGAAGTCTTAAATATTTTTACTTGTGATGGGGTACTATTGTCGGATCTCGGAGTTTTATTTCTTCTCTTTTGGCTATTACTTTGTTTGTTAACATTACATGAAATTTGTAGGCGATTTGGAAGGCGTAGATCCTCATAGTCTCATCTTGTCGCTCTTGAAGGGATATCACCAAGTTCTTGTAGGACAGTCATTGCCAACTCAAGTTATCTCCAGCTTCGTGCATAGCTTCCCTGAATGTAATCTGTACTTTCGGTAACATTGTTGATGGATTTTCGTGAGATTTGCTTTTTCAAAAGATTTGTGTGAAGCCCTTGCGATGCACGAGTTGGCTTTATAATTTTTTATTATTAATTTTTTTTTTGGCCAAGGTTCTTTTTTGTATTAATAACAGTGTTGAGTAAATTTTTATTGTTTTCCTGTATTTATAGTTATATTTCTGAATTTATTTAAAAATTACAGGCTATAATTGTTGCAGTAATCACCATTCCCTTTGTTTTTAATGTTTCTATTTAATGCACTCGGGACAATTCACGTAGAGATGATTTACAAGAACATACAAAAATAATCATACTTAAAACCCACAACATACGAAAATAATCATACTTAAAACTACATTAGTGAGCCTGTCTAGTAGTCTAAATATGAGCAAGTACAAAAAATGAAATATCTAAATTCCAACTACTAACATATAAGCCACAAAAGGCATGTACCCTTGCCTCACTACCAAGTCCCAGGAAGTGCTCAAAATAGATTTGTGGCTAAAATAAATATAGCTTATGATTATGTTAGGTACTGATCATGGAATCTCATCAGCACCGGACCGTCAATAAGCACTTTCCTTTTCATTAAAAAAAAAAAAGAGAGAGAACGAAAATGTAGAAAAAAATAAAAATAAAATCAGTAATAATCTCTCCACACCCAAAGGGGAGGGAGTGAGAGAGAGAAGACACAATATGGTGATGGTGGCAGGCATATTTATATAGCATTGGTGCCCTAAAATGGACGGTGCTGATTACATGAGATTGTGATGAAATGTGGAGATGTAATCTATGTCTCAAAATTGGAATTAACACTGAGACCCCTGTAGTTCAGGTTTTCTACACTGAAACCATCCCCTTTTCCCATTCAGCAATTGATACACAAATAAAAAAAATAAAATAAAAATCAATGTACCAATATGGTTGGATCCCATGTGTTGTATTTAACTTGCTAATAGGATAAGCACACATGATCAAATTATATAGATGTTTATATAGTTTCGCATAAAGGGAGTTTTTTCCGTGATAGTGATATTTTCTGGTTGACACATTTTAAGAAGCAAATAGGAAGAGTGATCATTTGACCGTGGATTTATGGGCTATCCGGGTTGGTCTACAATTAGTATGGGTTAAAGATTTGAAGTGTTTGGTTGTAGCAAAGGCCGAATGTTAACTGCACCGACAACAATCTTGTTCAGGATATCAATTGAATGTTACATATAAGTTGGGCATGTGAAATTAACCAGATTGAGAAAGCAACAATCTTTGTTTTGAGTCTCTAGAATCATTTTCCTTCGGTCTCATCCCCAATATACCAATACATATGTAAATATATTAGTTCGACGCACACACGATACGTGTACAATTTTATTAAAAAGACTGACATAAATAATCGAGTAACGAATGAATAATTATATGAAATGAAACATAAGGCTCTTTGAATGTTATGCATTTGAGTATTTACGCTACATTAATTGTTGATATGAAAGCCTATCACTATAAGAAACAATTCAACATTGATGATGTACTAAATCATTTATTACGACAATTGTAAAGCAATTATTTATGAGATTAAGCATAATACAGTCTAACAATAAAAGGACGATTAAAGAGTCATATTTAACTTACCGGTAATTCTGAATAGAGATCAAAGCTAGATTTTTTAAGTTGTTGGATAAAAAATGACGATGTGAATGAGAGAGAAAATCCCCATTGAGTAAGTTTTTGTTAGTTTTTATTGTTATTTTTATGCGTAACACGTGAATATGTATGAGAGAGATAAGAGAGACTTCCATTTTTTTTAGAAAGTGAGCTGGTGATTTTTAATTTAAAATAATAATTAAGATAAGAAAGAAAGGAATGGAGAGAAGGGAAGTTATGAGAGAAAGTGGGAGCAGTTATTATCGGTTTTATTTTTTCCCTAACTACCATTACAATTTGTGGTATGGAACTAATCAAATCAGGGGCAATTTTGGGGTGATCATTGAATTATAATTGACTTAAAAAATAACTGCCATGATTTGTGTTTGCTTTTAACAGAGAATAGATATAAAAACTACGGGAGAAAAGAGTCGCAGACTTGATTGGTCAGTATCTAGCTTTCATTTTTTTGTTTTTAAAATCTGAAAACTAGTTTGGTTGTCAACTTTTCACATTCAGTTTAAAAAATTGAGTTTTCTCAGAACAACAAATCTGAAAACTCATTTTTATATATTTTGAGATTTTTAAACTTTAGCTTAAAATTAATAGTCAGTATTTTAAAAAATGAATATTCTTCAACCAACTATTATCAATTTATATTTATAACTATTTTTTGTTTATCTTGAATCCTAATAAAAATATTTTTGAAAAATATAAAATATGATGTCATCGTGATCATGATAATTGTCATTTATTTCAATTCATAGTAACTTGAGCTTATGATTTCTTAAAAAGCTTTCAAAAAATATTTTTCAGAAAAATGAGTTATGAAAAAATATCAAATATCAGTTTTAAAAAATTGAAAACTAAAATTCTAATAAAACGGAGATTAGATTTAGACGGGTATTTGGCCCAATTTCATGGGCCCTCCTTCAATTCAAAAGCCCATTACTTTAATCTGAGCAGAAAGCTCGGATTCTCTTTCTAGCCTATATAGCAAAGCAAGCAATATTTCTCTCTCTCTCGTCTCTCTCTCCCTCTCTCTCTCTGCCAAAACCTAGAGAGACACACTCAAGCTATTGGGAGGCTGAGGCTTCGATCAATCAGTTCATTCTCTATTTTCCCTCAATTTTTTGTATGTGATTTCGATGCTTCTTTCCATTGTATCTCTAATTGTTGTGTATCTATACTTGTATATATCAGCTCCGATGTTCGAACTTTTCTTATTGGGTCTGTTCTATTGTGTGTGTGATTCGGATTAAAGAGTGTTTAGGGTTTCTGATACTGTTTAATCAACACTTAATATTGTCATTTATATATATCTAATATCATTTCTTAAATATTTTTGTACTACCATTCAGATTTATAAGCTCGATTAAGCTCAACCTAAGGTATGCGATTTTAATGTTTCTTTGAATCATATGGTTAATTGCTGTGTATGAATGGTTGTATATGTCAGCTCCTATGCTTGGATAGTTGGATTCAGGGGCGGACCCAGGGTACATAAAAAAAAATTACTGTGTAAATTCAAAACTAAAATTACAAAAAAAAAAAATTTTACTCTAGAATTTTGGCCCAAGAATATTATGGGTGTGACTGTAGCCCGTTTATCAAACTCGTAGTTCCGTCCCTGGTTCGGTTTGTGTTTACTGGTCTGTTCTATTGTTTGTTATTTGTATTTAAGGGTGTTTTGGGTTTATTTTTGGTGCATTCATTATTAAAAGCGAAAAGTAAAAATGTCATTGTGTGGAAGTATAGTTTATTCGAATTTGGACGACGTTAGAAGTTCAATTAAGTTCAGTTTTTAAGGCATGTGATTCGATAATTATTTGAATTGTTTCGTTACTTCTTGTGTATGTATAGTTGTGTATATCAGCTCCGATGTTTAAGTTTGTCTTAATTGGTCTGTTCTATTGTGTATGATTTGGATTTAAGGGTGTTAAGGTTTCTATTAATTGGGCATCATAAGTAAAGATGCCATATATGCTTGGAAGATTAATTTTAAGCATATGTTGAAATAGGTTTAAGCTTACTCTATTTGGCAAATATTGTCGCAATATTTTCCAGATTCAGTCAATGATTTTGGACGACTTTAGAAGCTCAATTAGGCTCAATTTTTTGTTTTTGTTTTTGTTTAAGGCGTGTCTTTGAATCGTCTGGTTACTTGTTGTGTGCGTATCGTTGTATATGTCTGGAAAATAAAAGCAGTTATTTTTTTTAACCGAACTAGGGGATGATACTCTTTTTTATAATAAACTTTTAAAAGAAACTTTGAAAATTGAATTTTGAGTAGCGCCAACATTCCCAAACTAAGTTTTAGTCCCCAATTTTGGATGCCCTTAGAAGCTCAATTAAGTTCAATCTTTTTCTGTTTGTGGTAGCGGTTTCAATGCTTCTTTGAATCATCTCGCTAATTGTTGTTTATGTGAGGTCCAATGTTTTGATTTGTGTTTATTGGTCTGTTCTGTTGTGTTTTATTTGGTTTTAAGAGTGTTTAGGATTGATGTTACTGTCAACTGGGCATGTTAAGTAAAAATGTCATATTTGTGTGGAAAATTAATTATAAAGAGAAGGCCTAAATAGGCTTAAGCTTCACCATTAATAGACAATCAATCAGTCAATTACTCTATTTGGCAAATATTGTCACAATATTTTCTAGATTCAATCCCTGATTTTGGACAACTTTAAAACCTCAATTCGGCTCAAATTTTTGTTTTGTTCAAGGTATGTCTTTGAATCGCCTCATTACATGTTGTGTATATATAGTCATATCTGTCAGCTCCTAAATTCGGATTTCTTTTTATTCGTCATTTTATTATGTATATTATATATGCATTTAAAAGTGTTCAGGGTTTCTGTTGTTCTTTTTTGAACATGTTAAAATAAAATGTCATGTATATATTGTTGCAGTATTTCTTCAGATTGTCCCTGATTTTGGACGACTTGAGAAGCTCAATTAAGCTTTAGTTTTGTTTTTGTTTAAGGTATTCAATTTCAGTGCTTCTTTGAATCGTCGCATTAGTTGTTCTGTGTATGCTTGTGTGTGTCCGCTCTAATGTTGGTTATTTTTGTGTTGAATTTTAATTTTGATCATGTTTGGAAATACGTGTTAGTTTACCCTTTACAAAAGGCCCGTAGTTTGCTATTGGAAGATGATAGCATGAATAGATATTGGATCTTTGGTATTTTGTTAATTAGGGATGGTGTTTGCTAGGTCGTGCTGATGGTTAAACTCTTAAATATGAAAGTTCAATTTTATATATGTTTTGAAAGGTTGGTTGATTCTTGATTCTTTTCCCCAAAAATAATAAATTATTCGTTTAGTCCTTGCAGTCTCTCATTTGCTATTGGAAACTATGGGGTGAAAAGAATGTTTGAATCATATAGTTATTATTAATTAAGATAAAAGAATCTTGGAGTATTTGGAATCTGCCAATAAAAGCCTTTTCCTGGAAAATAATCAGTACAAAACAACAAAGTCTTAATTATACAGAACTGACTGGATGTCATTATTTGGTAATTTTTTTTTATTGTTTCTTTAGTAATTGAGAGAAAAGAATCTTCGAGTATCTGGGATCTGCTAAGGAGAGCATTTTCCTGGAAAATATTAGGTCAACTGTGTCTTAATTATGTCTGAGATGTCATTAATAGTTTCTTTGGGAATAAACTCGGTTGTGACCCGGGTTAAGCACACTGGGACTTGGATGCTTGCTGAGATCTTTCCTTCTCTCTTGTGTATAAGCATCAAGTCTTTGTCTTTGTTTATGCCACAAATGGAAATAAAAATGTTTACAATTTGATGGTATGCTTTTGTTTTATGCCATCTTTTTAACAGTTGTAGGTAACATCAAACATGGCAAGCGCAGAGCAAACACCTGCGGGTCCTCGTTTCGCGCCTGATGATCCTACTCTGCCGCCTCCCTGGAAAGGTCTTATTGATGGAAGTACTGGTGTTCATTACTATTGGAATCCTGAAACAAATCTCACTCAGTATGAAAGGCCTTCCTCTTTGCCCCCTGCTTCTACGCCTAGTCAGCCCCCCTCTGCTTCTGTGCCTACAACAGATCCCACCTCAGGGTCTAATGTCCAACCTGGTGCTCTCTCGGGACAGGTTGGGGAACATTTACAAACCCAAGTACACCAAGGGATACAAACAAGCTCTTCTTTGCAAAACCCACAACAAATGCCACAGGTTTCCCAACAGAATAGCTCTGTTTCAGTACAAGCGGGGCAACAACAGCAATGTATGCAGCAACCCTATCAGCAGTTTCCCCAGCCACAGCCAATTCTGCATCATCTGTTTCCTGGGCAGCAAATTCCGTTTTATCAAGGACCTCAGATGGGGCAAAATCAAGGGCATGATTTTCCCTATCATCAGATGCCTTACATGGGGTATCAGCAGAATAGCTATCCGCAAGGGCCACAAAAGTCGCAGCGTCCACCGTTTCCTCACCCCCAAGAGCTTAAAGCAGGGTTGCAGCTTAGGGAGGAAACTGATTCTCAACTAGGAAAGCAGGTTGGGTTCTCTCCATCTCAGAGCCAATATTCTGGTGGGCCATCTTTTCAAAATCATCCCCAAGGTACCAATTCCATTCAGATGCAGCAACAGATGGGTGGTCAACATGCTCAAGCACATACCTTTGGCAGCTCCCCGCTCAAGACCCAGCAACCTGCTCCTCATGGTCAGTTTCCGCAGAACAGAAACGATTTAGTTTCTCATCAACAGGGTCCTAGATTTCAGAATCAGTTCGACCCTGGTATGATTCGTGGTCAACAGCCCCATGCATCTCCTATTAACTCAAATATGCGTTTTGAAGAGAATTTGCCTATAAGAGCTGGAAACGAGTATTACTCTGATGCCACCAACAGTGGCCCTGGTTTGCCTCCCCAGCATCCTAAGCTTGCAGCAATTCCTATGGCAAGAAATCCGCAGGCATGTTCTGAATATCTCCAATTTACACTATTTGTTGCTCTTATTTTAGACAAAAAGTTTGATTTTGTTCACTTCATCAAATGTTTTGTTTTTGGTTTTTTTCTTTTTGAATAAGCAAGTGGTTACTACCATCCTAAGGAAAATATTCTAGTCCTTTTCTCCCAAGTATCCTATATAAAACGTGGAGGAGGTGATTAGTTATAGGGCGTTGCCCAAAAGATACTCTTTATTTGCATTTTTTACCTTTTTCCACTATGACTTTTGGTTGGTGTATGGTGTGTTGATACTTTGTTGCTTTCTATTAGGATATGAGGGTTGGCGGTGCTCCAATTCAAAATGTTGCACCTGGAATTGCTACTGGGCCCAACTCTGCTCCGGTGCCGGGATTGCATAACATGTATGGCCCTCCGGCTGGTGTGCCTGGGTTCGCCAATAATATCATGATGAGGCCCCCTGCAGTGGGTATGGAGTCCTCAGGCGCGATGAATATCTCGCATGCCGAAATGTACCGGCAGAAGCATGAAGTTACAGCAACTGTATGTATTTTGACGTCTGTTGATTGCAACAAATGTGTCTGTTGGCACAATTTATGGATGCTAGCTTTATATATGACGTTGTATTCATGTACTTTACTGTACTGTACGTTCATTGTATCTGCTTCTAAATTTGAAATGCTTCTGATGTAGAACCGGTAAAGTTTTAGTGTCAGACAGTAGCAGCATGGATGAATAATGGAAATTTGCTTAGTCACAGATTTCACAAGATCTAAGTTCCGAGCTTGTATGGGGGATAGAATTATGACTTTATTTCCCTTAATTGAGTTTGTCAGAGAAAAGGACTCCTGCCATGGGGATACCGGCGTTCTACTTAATTTTCCTCTAGTTTCTTGTCAAGGAGCTGAACATAATTTATACATAATTGATATCATCTAACAGTGAATAGGGTTATCAATGAAGAACCATTATTACGAGTGTCAAATCTGAGACCCTTATTATATTTAGTCGTAGAGCATATAATGTGACATGATTTTGTTTTATAATCCCATCATAATGTTTATATTTAATTTTGGATTCTAATGCATAGGGTGGAGATGTTCCGGCTCCTTTCATGACTTTTAATGATACTGGCTTCCCTCCTGAGATATTGAGAGAGGTAAGTGTTACGTTCACCAGGCGGTTCCTTGTTTGTTTTTATACTAATGCTTTTTAGTAGCTTTAGACTTATCTTTTACATTCAAATCTCTATTTTTTTCAATATTTATGTTGACGGTTATAAGTTAAGCTTATTGTTTCTTGCTTGTCGCAGGTGCGATATTTGCTCCAGAGAAGGAGCATATGTCGTACGCTGCATTCTTGCATGACATCTATTCTGACTTTGGGAGGCTGCAAAAAAGACGATTTGGGCTGCCTTTGGCATCTTCCGAATCACAATTTTGTGACTGGGAATTCTAGCTTAATGGCTCTACCTTTAATGTCTTAGTTGCTCCCTTTTGTTGCCTCGAGTTGCTTCAGTAAGCAACCGAATTCCCATGTTTTTTTCTTATCCTTTCTTATTTCTGATTACGAAAATTTGGATTTAAGATTCCGGATTGAGTCGATTTATGTTGGGTTCTTAGGCTCCGTTTGTTTCACCGTAAAATTTTTCCCCATGAAATTTATTTTCCATGTAAAACAAGTAAAAAATTATGTTCGCTGGGTGTTCGATACCATCTCAGAATAAGTCTGCATTAAACATGGTGCAGGGATCTGTTTGTCCATATTTCGGCATTCACTATTTTCATACGTTTGCTGGATGCATCTCTTTCTTTCCCTCACCCATGTATGAGAGGTCTCATACGAACTTCAACTTTCAGAGCCAAATGCATTTTGTATAGGCCAAGCGTTGAATATCTATCAGAATTGGCTGGCCAAGGATTGCAATTTCGGCACCCTATACTCATTGAATCCCATATGTATATAAATGTATATATACCCACACGTAGGCAATATGTGGATATATGTTATTGTTTACAAATATAATGTGCATATGCATGTTTAGTTTATGATGTATTTGTGTCTATACTGAGCTGTAAGGTACTACTTGCATTAAGGTTGTATTCTGGTCTAGCCACCAACAAAGTGTTAATTAACTTTACGGAAATCAGAATTGTGAACCATTTCACTTCAAATTATTGAAAATATACTTGATGCCTCCCAACCAAACTTGAAAACTAGGAATATATTTTTCATGACTGTATTTTGCATCCAAACAAACAGAGCCTCAGTTTAGGACAATAATTCCACGAGTTTGTTTGCATACGAGGAACTTATCATATATATATATTTTTTCAGATGCAACTTGCGGGCTTTGCTTCTCCCACCCCCATTCAGGCCCAAACGTGGCCAATTGCCCTACAGAATAGGGACATTGTTGCTATTGCAAAGACCGGATCTGGTAAAACACTGGGATATCTCATCCCAGCTTTTATGCTGCTTAGATATCGCCGAAATAATCCTCGGAATGGCCCAACGGTGTTAGTCTTGGCTCCAACTCGTGAACTTGCTGTTCAGATACAGCAAGAGGCAACCAAGTTTGGTGCATCCTCAAGGATTAAGAATACATGCATCTATGGTGGGGTTCCAAAGGGACCCCAAGTTCGTGATCTCCAGAAAGGTAGGTGGTGAGTAAGTTCAAGGTGACTTAACTGCTGTTTCCTGATGTACATAGATCGGGTATATCCTAATGCTTCCTCTTGTGATATTTACATTTCCTCTCCTCTGTTAGTTCCTTCACTTTCTTATCAGCGATCGTATGGGTTTTCTTTGCTTAGGTGTTGAAATTGTAATTGCTACTCCTGGAAGGTTGATAGATATGTTGGAGTCCCATCATACAAATTTGCGGCGAGTTACATACCTTGTGTTGGATGAGGCTGATAGAATGCTTGACATGGGCTTTGAACCACAGATTCGTAAAATTGTTTCTCAGGTTTGTTTAATTTTAGCTTTATTGCTAGCTATATTTTAGTGGTAGTGCGACTCGAAAGCTTTTTATGAAATTGATTTAACTACATGTCCAACTATTGTATCCTTTTTGCACACTACACTTCTGTTTTGGTTTTGAAATTCAGATGAATCGGTTTCTAATTAATGTACTTAAATTTGAGATTGCAGAGTTCTTTTATTTGAATTGGTCGAATTTTTTGTGTGCACTGAAATCTCAACACTTATACTTTGTTCTTGTTCTATTGAAGGTTTTGGTTTGACATAATGCTTTTTGGAGTATTAGAATCTGCAGTGATGATAATTTCTATATGATATAATCTCACGATTACTAGTAATTTTGCTTTGCACTAGAATCTGCAGTGATGCTAATTTTGATTTGCTTTCATGATTTACTGAGGGAAGTTTTCCCTATTTAATCGGAGTCTCGATCCCATCCCTGTCATAGTGCTCCTCCTTGTTTCCTCTATTTGTTTATCTCTCTCTCATTTCTTGTGTGGCGAATGAACATTTTTTTTGTCTTACCTTTTTGATGATTGCTCGTTGTAGATTCGTCCGGACAGACAAACCTTGTATTGGAGTGCTACATGGCCAAAGGAAGTTGAACAACTTGCTAGACGATTTCTTTACAATCCATACAAAGTATGTTTCCTTTTGCTTCTCCCTCATATTTAAGGTATCTTACCATGAGCTCTATCCAACCGAAGATCTACCTACACAGTGTTATATTTGTTATTACTTTATCATTGGCTTATATATTAAAGCATGTAACAATTGCTATTTATTACACTTCTTTCGATTGGGAAGTAAAGATAAATGTATAGTTTGCTTTTTGGACTTATTTGGTTAGTCCCCTGAAATATGTGGCATTAAATAGACCTGTTTGTTCACTTTTTCTCTCAATCGTTTTTCTTTTTCCTCTCCCGCCCACATCTTCACTTTGAACTCCATGGACATTTGGGCCTCATTTGCTAAAGTTTATGTTTTTTTGTTTAGTTTAAGTTTTCTTCTTTTTTTCCCCCCCCACATTTATTTTCCAAGAAATAAAAACAAAAATCTTGTTTACTAATTGATAACACATTTTGTTTTTCATTTCTACAAGGAAAAAAACTGAAACTAAAAACAACCATGAAAATCCATCACCAACACCATCTTCATCTATCACAAATTTCCAAATCCAATCTCAAATCAGTTAAATTACAAAATAAACATATCACCGGCGATTTGTAACTTTTCTCGAAAAAAAAAATAAGAACAGGGGAAATAGATTTTGGAAAAGAGAAGATGGGGGAAAAGAAATGAGGATAAGAATAAGAATGAGAGGAGATCAGGACCTGATTTTGAAATCTGATCTGATTGTATAGAGAGACAGGGAGATGGGGATTGAAGGAGAGAGGAGGAGAGGAAATAGAGGAGTAGTTCAGATTTTGATGGACTAGAAAGAGCGTGTTGAGCGGAAAGTGAGGAAAAATAAACCAAATAGAAAACAGCTTTTTGCTGTTTGGTTTTTTTAGTTGAATTAAATTTTAATACACCGACGGTGTATGGATTTTCATACACCAATGGCCCCGGGATGCATTTGTGGTGGCCCCTACATGTGGGAGTGGACACATGTCTTTCATCCAATGCCGATGGCGTATGAAATCTCTACACCGACGGTGGATGGAAATTAAACTCTTTTTAGTTTCGGTTTTTGTATTTTTGGAAAAAATAAATGGAAATAAATTTAGTAAACATGTTTTTATTTTCAGTTTACAAAATTTTATTGACAAAAAACAGAAAAAATGAAACGTAAACGTTAGTAAACGGGGCTTTACTGTTTCCATTTCTTTTTTTGCTAGTTATGGTCTGAGTCTAACGGAAGTTAGCCTTCCAGAACTTTTTATTGTGTTTTAACTTTATTTATTTTGGCCATCAGTCAGGATTTTGATTTATTGGAATTTCGCGTGGGTACATTGTAGGTCATTATAGGTTCTGAGGATTTGAAAGCTAATCATGCTATCCGCCAGATTGTAGAAATTGTTTCTGAGAATCAGAAGTACAACAAGTACGTATACATCTTTGATTTTGATGATTATTTTTTTTACATGTAATTTCACGCAAGCTTACACCATACTTCTTGTAGCTTCATTTTCACTAACGTTCCTTACTGAGACAGATTGGTGAAGTTGTTGGAGGATATAATGGATGGTAGCCGAATTTTGATATTCCTTGATACGAAGAAAGGCTGTGACCAAATCACTCGGCAGCTTCGCATGGATGGATGGCCTGCTCTCTCTATTCATGGAGATAAGAGCCAAGCAGAGAGGGATTGGGTACTCTCTGAGTTCAAAGCTGGCAAGAGCCCGATAATGACTGCAACAGATGTTGCAGCCCGTGGCTTAGGTATTTATTGCACTTTCGTAAAATTCCATTCTAGGCTTTGCATTTAGTGTTTCCACAAAGTTGTACCCCTGATATACATATTTACTCAACCTTAGCTGCTGACCCCTGGTAATGGTATGTGCATTGTCATTTCATACTCTTTTGATGTTGTCTAGATGGTCAAGATGGTGGCTTGGCTCTTGGTTGTCTATGTTCTTCTTTCGAAGTACTATGCATGATTAGTTTTTGTAACTGTGTCTCGCCATTTTCTGATCATCTACACTCATGATTTCTCCTTTCCTTGACTGTGCATATAACTTCATCCAGTGTCTTATCCTAATTCTTTCTGTTAATTGCTTTTCTTAATCAACTTTCATCCTCTTAAATGATTTTGTCTCTCGCTTGCATGTGTGTCCAATTTTCATTGGGAGCTGAAAAGTAGAGACGATGTGTTAATGGAAACTACCACATATAGGCAATCTTTTTCTACACTTTTTTCCAAGAATTTCTTGTACTGAAAATGTGGTGTTTGCGGTGGAGAAGCTTTAGTATTGAATACTTAATAAAAATGAGAAAAGGGGGGTTTTTGGCTGAGAAGTATTGGTATCAAGTACTCTTTAGCATGGGAAAGTGTTCTTTTCGTTCTTGCATCACTGCTTATTTACATAACCCTCTATAATCGTTATCTATCAGACGTGAAGGATGTGAAGTACGTAATCAACTATGATTTTCCGGGATCATTGGAAGATTATGTCCATCGCATTGGTCGAACGGGAAGAGCTGGGGCCAAAGGAACTGCCTACACTTTCTTCACAGCTGCCAATGCAAGGTTTGCCAAAGAACTCATATGCATTCTCCAAGAGGCTGGACAAAAGGTCAGCCCTGAACTGGCGACAATGGGCCGTGGTGCACCTCCCCCACCATCGGGTTAGATTTCTTTAAATGCAGTATTTGCCTTTTTTTCCTTGTTTCCGTTTTTCTCCTCCCTAAAGTTACTTGTAAACACTATTAGTTGAACAAACTAGAGGCTAATTTTGCATTCAATATTTTCTAGCCACTGGGATTTGTATATTTGGTTAACCTCAAAACTTCTGTATGATTTTCCATGTCATATGACTTGCAAGCTTCTTCATTTTTCACTACAATTGGTTTTCATGCGTTTGATGGTATATATATGTATCAAGAACCTAAGAGCAATTTTCCCCTGTAATTCTGTTTCGTGTTTTTAATGATCAGGGGGATTTAGAGATCGTGGACGGGGCTATGGTGGTGGTCGTTCATGGAATTAACAGAACATCGTTACGAAGAGGATGAATCTGTCTAATACCAACTTTGTAACCTTATGATTGTGGTCTGATTTGTATTACTGTTATATCTTTGTAAAATTGGAGGATCAGCATCTTTTATTCTCAATATTAGAGTAGCTGTCTAAGATAAACGATGGTTTTGTAATTGCTTTTGTTAGTTTTCTTTTTTGGGTTTCTTTTTTTCTTTCCAATTTTAGATTACCGATGCATTCATCCATGTGTCGATAGATGGGAGAGCTGACTATGCATCACCGAAAAAAAGAAGGGAAAGCGATTGTTTATTTTTTATTATGTATGATAACATTGATTCCTTCTCTCTTATCTGTCAATATCTACTCTCTACTACCATGTAGTTATTTTACACGTTCAATTTCATTTAAAATATTTGTTTTCGTACTTTTATAATTCAATTTGTTTTGTTTTAAATTAATATGTCACTTTTATTTAAAATATTCATTTCGGTGCTTGCTCTTCAAAATCTTGTTTTGTTATCCGTCAACATGCCAATGGACATGATATTTTATACTTACTAAATATATTAATGCCAATTAATTCTTCAATGTATAATCATATCATATACAAGGAAAACCGCACAACACACATGCAATGCACGTATTTTCATTTTTACTATGAATAGAAGTACGTAAAAAATTTATAGAATCTCTGTCCGTTTGTGACTCGAAGCTTGTTCAGTCTTATTTACTAATTTTCTTCCTGAGTCAAGCCCCACCTCCCCCACACACCAATTGCTCTACCGGGTAATCATAAGCTCAATAAAGTCTCAATACAACGTTGTAAAAATAGTGTCCTTGCAACATCGGTGTAAAGATTATTATACGCAAATAGGCGAATATATGATGCAACCTCACCTCGTAGATGTGTCATTCAAAGGATCGAGATTTATAGATACAAGTCCGTAGAAAATTTATATATACACTCACCCATTAGTTAACTTGTAAGACAACAAATATTATTATTACAATATTATTACAATATAAAACTCTGAATGCATAATCTCTTTTTTATGTAAATAATCTCTTTACTATTTGCCAAATGATGAAGGCATGCATATAGGAATTTTATTCCTACCGTATAAAATCTCTAATGTGTGAGAGAATTAACGCTAACCTTCTAATCCTGAATTTCTTTTGCAAAATTCATAATGTTGAAATAAATAAATAATTACAAATTTTGAAGAACAAAAAGCTCTCTTTAGTTCCATGTATTGTGATCACTTTATATTTATGAAAATTATATATGTATCTATAATATATCCCAGCAACATATTTTGTGATCACTTCATTACTTAATTGAGACACAAAGAAGAGAGTAACATTTCAATTCTACAGTTTAATTTAGGTACACTTGCTAATTGCAATTAAAAATATTGTTCTGGATTACATTACATACCCTTGATTCTATACATTGCTTTTTTAGATCACTTGAAATTTTTTTCAGTTTTAACTGATGAGCAAACAAGCAACAGACCAACTGATCAAACTTAACTGCCATCTTGCCTTCCTTTCCCGCGCTATTCGTTACTCCGAAACCCTCGAAATCTTCCGAAAAATCCACTCCTCCCACCTCCTCCGCCCCGACCACTACACCGTCTCCACCGCCCTCTCCGCCGCGTCCCACTGCCGTGACCCCATTTTCGGGGCCCAGCTCCACGGCCACTCCGTCAAGTCCGGGCTCAAATCGTACCCCCATGTGGCCAACACCCTCCTTACCCTCTACTCGAAATTACGGAACTTGGGTTATGTGAAGTGGGTTTTTGATGAGATACGAAACCCGGATGTTTATTCTTGGACTACTCTTTTGTCCGCTTGCACGAAGCTCGGGGGACTGGAGTATGCCTGCCGGGTATTCGACGAAACGCCCCAGACGGATGTCGCGGTTTGGAATGCGGTGATTACAGGGTGTGCGGAAAATGAGTACTCGGGTGTTGCGCTTGATTTGTTTAAGAGGATGCATAAATTAGGTGTTAGGCTTGATAACTACACGTTTGCTAGTGTTCTGAGCTTGTGCTCAGTAGGAATGGTTGATTTTGGGAAACAAGTGCATTCGTTGGTAATTAGGAGCGGGTTTTTGGGTAGAGTGTCCGTGATCAACGCACAACTTACGATGTACTTTACTTTTGGAAGGGTAACCGATGCGTATAGAGTATTTGAAGAGGCGGAAATGTATGATGAGATTACGTACAATTCGATGATTGCTGGTTTAGTAAGAAGTGGGAGAGATGAGGAGGCCTTGATGATGTTCAGAGAGATGCAAGAAGTTTCTTTAAGACCTACTGAATTGACATTCGTGAGCATTATGAGCTCTTGTTCATGGGTTAGGATTGGCTTTCAACTACATGTTCAGGTTATAAAGATGGGATTTGATATGTACACATCAGTGGGAAATGCAACTATCACCATGTATTCTAGCTGTGGGGATGTATATGCAGCGTGCTTTATATTTGAGAGGTTGCGAGAAAAGGATCTTGTTAGTTGGAATACAATGATTTCGTGTTATGCTCAAGAGAAAATGGAAGAAGCAGCAATGTTGACTTACACACAAATGCAGAACTTCGAGATCAAACCGGATGAGTTTACTATTGGGAGTTTGCTTACAATCTCCAAATCAATGGAGAATGTTAAGATGATCCAAGCACTAGTAATTAAAAATGGGCTCGTAATCAAGGTTGAAGTTTCAAATGCTTTGATCTCAGCTTTCGCTAGGCATGGTAACATTATACAGGCTTATGAAATATTCGAAGAGCTATCTTTCAAAAACTTAATATCTTGGAATGCGATTATATCCGGGCTTCAGTTAAACGGGGTCCCATTACAGGGACGAGAACAGTTTTCTGCAATGCTCTCTTCAGCACTTACACCAAATGCTTATACTCTTAGTATTATTTTAAGCATATGTGGTGATTTGTCTTCTTTAAAACATGGGAAAGAAGTACATGGATACATTCTCAGACAAGATTTTTCCTCTGAGACATCGTTAGGCAACTCGCTCATCACTCTATATGCTAAAACTGGGGTTTTAGATTGGTCTTTGAGAGTGTTCAACATGATGGTTTTTAAGGACACTATCTCTTGGAATTCTTTGATATCTGCATTTGCACAACACGGAAAAGGAAAACATGCCCTGAGTTGCTTTGAGGCAATGATAAATTCATGTGGGTCTCAACCAGACCAGGCCACATTCACATCAGTCCTATCTGCTTGTAGTCATGCTGGTTTAGTTGAAGATGGCCTAAGAATTTTTAACTCTATGGTGAATCATTATGGTTTTGAACCTGGGGGTGATCATTTCTCTTGCATCGTCGATCTTCTGGGTCGAGCTGGGTACCTTGATGAGGCAGAGAGACTAGTGACTGGGGAAAATATTGAATTTGATGCCAATCCATGGTGGACATTGTTTAGCTCTTGTGTCAATTATGGTGATATAAGATTAGGGAGAATTGTGGCTGATATTCTGCTTGAGAACAAGGGAAATGATCCATCGGTTTATGTTCAACTTTCGAATATATACTCAGCTGCCGAGCAATGGGAAGAAGCAGCTAATGTGAGGGATATGATGGAGAGACTTGGTGTGAGTAAGGAGTATGGATGCAGTTGGATAAGATCGTGAGACTATAATGTGCACTTTGCTTGAGGATAGGCTTGGCAGTTTGATCAGGGGCATTAAATTGATAGAGACTGGACGGTATGGGCAAGAAGAATTTATGCGTTAGTTTAGCTAGTCTTCACATGATCTCTGGCGTTTTGAGGAATTTGACTTCGAAGTTATTAAAAAAGCTTATATCGATGTTATATATTGCAATTTCATAACTCCTTGTCTTTTGCATTTGCAAGGATGTGGCAGGTAGAGAGTCTAGAGGCAAGCTGCATTCTGAACTTGCTAATGACGATGGCCGACCATGGGCTCTTGGTATATATATATATTTTTCTCGCTTACCTCTCTTGTTATTAACTTACTCACTCTTTGCCAGAGATATATCATTATTTCTTCTCTTAATGTTCTGTAATGTAGCAGTTTCTGAGTTCTTTTGTTAATATTCCGTACTATTTCTGTTGGTAGTCTGACTTTACTACATTTCAAATAAAATCTTAGAGGCCATACATTTCAGCCCGTCTTAGATGGCTTGTTGGTTTTAGTTGTGCATGGGTAGGTTGTTTCCATATGTGACTAAAATCTTTTTGTTTTTTGTTATTAAAGGTGGATCATATGGAATGAATTATAGCAGTCCCGAGATTGGCTTCCAGGCACCTTATGGAGATGGTTATAATGCTCATATCGTATAACTGTATATAGGCTTTACGAATGAGTTTTTAGTGACTATCGGTTTCTTTTGTAAGATTGATATTATGTTGTTGTTCAGGGTGCTGCCGACAAGGGACATATGTAGCGGGTCTGGTTCTGCGAGAATCCTTGAATGACCTGCTGATGTGGGCTAGAAGACCTAGTGCAAAAGTTAGCCACGTTGGATGGTATGTTAATCAGCTGCGCAGTGTATAACTCCTACTACGGGTTTATTTGGTTGCAGCTTTTAAGCTAATAAGTCAACTTATTTGTGACTGAGAAAAAAGTTGGATGCATTCAATTTAAAACTTACAACATATTTAGGACAAAGCAGCAAATGGGCACAGCTTAAAAGCTAAGCATGAGCATCCGAACGCTATCAAGCTTTTAAGCAAAAAAACTGATAGTTAGCTTATAAGCTACAACCAAACAAGCCCTAATTAAGTGTGCACATCTCGTTAGCTGTCATTGTATGAACTTTTTTGCGTCATTTTGAAGTTGTAGGGAAACTAAAATTAGTTTGTCTTTGGTTCTTGAGCTGTTTTCATGTCTGAGATGGTAATATGCTGTACTTCTTTCCCCTTTTAACACCTAAAATTTGCCATCTTCTCTTTGCTTTTCTTGAGAAATGGATAATATTGGAAGAATAATGATTTGCATGCACGCTCATGTGTACATATTTTGTATGTACAAGATTTTATTCCTTGATTGTTAGATCTTGGAGATTTGTCCTAGATTTAAGAAGAAGATCAACGTTCGTGATTTTACCATTTAAATGTATGTATGAGGTATGTACATATTAGTATGTATGTATATCAGGATTCATATTGGAAGCATTGGAGGCGCAAACCGGTGTAGCTTTCTTGACTTTTATGCACTCTGTTCGCATATTTATGATTGCTGAAGCTTCTCTACATTGATCTTACATGCTCATCATTTTTTTATTTTTTCTCTGGTATACTTTGAAAACTTCCCTCTGATTACCTTTTGTGAAACTATCCTCTAATGTTTTTTTCCCAATACTTTTGCAGGATTAAAGATGGCAATGGCACTTTAAACCTTGAGGTATAGAGGGCTTAGGGCTATGCCCTATATCAAAATTTTCAAGAATTGAATGAGGTAAATATATTCTTTTACAGTTGGGTTATAGATTTTTCCTCGGTCACTAGAATCCTTCGTGGAGGGGAGTGTTCCTCCCCCCAACTTGCTCTAACGGCTCTATGCTTTAGGAATTTTTTGAATTTTGACCTGTTGTTGCTCTCATTGCCGCGTATTGGATTTATCAATATATTGATTCTTTTTGTTAGGAGACGAAAAATTATTTAGAACCAAAGAGTGCAATTTCTGTTATTTACCTTTTCTAAGGCAAATCATGAGTGTATCATGGGGAGTAGACAATGAAATTCTTTAGATTATTTTTAAGAAATTGTACTAATAATTTAATGCAAAAGAAAATGTTAGATTTGGCCAACTTTTGAATAACATTGAATATCACTGGTGACCGTTTAATGCATTTTTATGTTGTCTAATGAAACGTTTGTTGAGGATATTATTTGCTAAATTTTGATTTTTTGCATGCATGTATATGCCTTTTAAAAATTATTTGCAAATTTAAGCATCGTGTATGCACAACAATTAAGACTGGGAATAAGTATAAGCCCAATAATAAATTCAAATTTTGTGTATAACATAATAACACTCTATATTTCAAAGACCATAGGCTCAGAGCATTCCATCGTATAATTTCTACATCTCAATTTCTAAAAATACATTTCTCCCACTAAAATTTATATTTTAGAAATAACCAATACCAGTTTTTCTATAAATTTTGTAAAAAAAAAAGCTTATTACAATAATTATATATCATATAATAAAATACAAAAATATGTTTTTCCGAATATTACCTAGTGTTTCATAGTTTTTGTGAGGAAAAAAATTAACAGAGAAATTGTGAATACTAATTTTTTCCATTGAAGAATTTATTATAACATTATTTCTGAATTTTTTTCTAGAAACTGAGAAATATAAAACTACTTGCATGATACATTTTTCTCTTTTAATTTCTTAATTTAATAAATCAAATGAGGAAAAATAACGTTTTAGAAACTCTATTGTAAATGCTCTTAGAATTGAGAGAGAAAAAGAATATGAAGATGAAAGTAGAACCGAAGTGTTACAAAAAAATTAATTTATGTTGAATCATAATTGAATAAATTCAGTGACGCGGTAATGCACAAATAAAAAAGTTAATAATTTTGATACTTAACTTGACAGATCAAATAAATTAATGGCTAATACATCATCTAATTATGCATATTTTTTATGTTCTTTTTGGGAGTTCAGAACGAATTTTACGCCTTTATATCTAAATTAATATAATTCAAAACTTGATTTTTTAAATAAAATGTATTTTAGGTTCATTCTCATCTCAAATAAATTTGTACTTGAAAGTTGAACAATGGAATTACGCAAACAATAGCTCATAATAAACTTAAAACTTTTTATATTTTTTATAAAATATAAAATTTTCAACTAAGAAATATTTTTAGAAAAAAGTTTGTTTATAAAAAACTATAATAATTAAATGTGTTATTATCTTTTTCTCATCTTGGGTGGAGGGAGAGATTGTCTAACTAATTAGAGCATTTCTATTCATTTTTCTAAGTGCATGATTTCTCTTTTTTTATTATTTTATTGAAAAAAAATAGAAGTAAAGATATTTCGCAACCGTATTGTTTGAAGGAATCTCTAAAAATTATTACAGTAGATATACGAGTGCTGAAATTTAATATTCACAATGTCTATATGAAAAAATATATCTTCTTGGTAAAACTACAAGTTCCTAATTAAGAAATGAGATTAATTAAGAAATGAGATTAGTAAAAAATATACTTTATATTGTTTTATATAGGGAATGATTATTCTTTCAATCTAAAAATTAGAAGAGAAAGATGGTACGTACGATAGTTGCCGAATGAGAAACGGAGGGAGAAATTATTTGAAAAAAATGAAAATATGAAGGGCAGTCTTATAATATAGAAATAAAAATGTATCAATATTATTAATAATTAAATTATATTATAAATAAATCTAAAAGAATATTGACAAGATGCGTGGAAAACTACGTATAGTTACAAATATGTTTACATATTTTTAGAATAACATACTTTTGAGTTATATATATATAAACAATACAAATATCATATAAAAATAATTACAAAAATATTTATTTTTACAAATTTCCTTATATTACTGAATTTTGTTGCAATCGAGTTTCCGGTAAAAATTTTAAAAACTTTTAGGAGAAAAAAAGAGTCTTTCATGGTGATAAATATGGTACGTATAATTTCTAAAAAAATTACTGATAAATGTTTTCCTTAAAGAAATTAAGTGAAAAGGCGGTTGGAAAATCGTTAAGAGGGAGGGAGGGGGAGGGAGAGAGAGAGAGAGAGAGAGAGATGCAAATG
>MKEJ01053831.1:0-16075 GCA_001753735.1 Embelia ribes | reverse complement strand
ACTTTTTGAACTTACCTATGACCGTGTGCCAAGTTAAACAGGGCTATTATTTTTGAATAGAGAGAATATATGATGGCTGGTGAAGAGTTTCGAGTGTTGAAGCCCTTGTCTAAAATAGAAGCTTTGGTTATGTTATTAAATTGAATGCTGCTAAATTCTCCAAAATAAATTTTTAATTTGGCATTCGTAAAAGAGAAGACCGCATTTCTTTTGTTTTCTTTATTTATTTGTGTTGCACAAAGTTTCTTTTTTTTCTTTTTATTTTTTTTTTTAAATATGGGGTATGATTTCCTAAGAAGCTTTACATTGATGTATTTGAGCAAACTATTGATTTGGGGGCCTCCTTTATATTATCAGCAGTTGTACTTGGACCTTAAAAATTTATCTTCTTCTAATTGTGTTATAGCTTAATCTTGTATAATCATCATCATCATTATATAGCCATGACTTTACGATTCGTGTGTCTTATAATTTCCAAGTTGGTTTGACATATATACTGTAATTTTTCTTTTCTTCCTGTGAATAATGTTTTAACATTATTTTTTTTTCTTAAGTTGTGCGCACTCAATTGTATTGAGAGGAGGAAGGGGATTTGTGTGTTTGTTTTGGTAATTGTAGTTTAGTTTCTGTGAATTATTGTGCTTAAAAAACTCTTCCTTTTTTCTCGCTCTAAATTTTGTGCTTTAAATTGCTTTAGAGGAGGAGGGGGTTCTGTGTGTGCCCGGATGTGAGGCAACTCCGCCTTCAGAAAAGCTTATTGTATGGATTCGTGCAATGGATGTCTATGCCCTTGAAAACCTTACGCGGCATTGGTCGATCACTGGGAGCTTCAAACTTTTGTAGCATGACCAAAACATCTTCTGCGCTGCAAATCGAAATGGTGAGTAGATTTCTATACTTTGGATTTTTGTAGATAAGCTTGTGTTTTTTGCTTACATGAAGTAGGATTTTTCTGTAGTATTTTAAACCTTTATTTGTTGTTTTCACTTTGAATTCTTATTTGAGTTTGAGCAATAAGAACATTATGTGATGTGTTTGTTGAGGTTGAAATCATTGGAATCAGCCACTTTTGCAATTTTTTAAAATTGTTGACATGGGTTTTATGTTGTATCGATATTGGAGATTTATTTTGCTGGTACTTGTAGATGACTTCACTGGTAGAAAGTGTAAATTATCTGTTCTCTACACAATTGAGGAGTTGTTCAATGTTGTAAGGGCTTGAAATTTGTTTCTCCTGCTTCCGGATCCTGGTATAGGATTTAAATCAAGGACAGGATTTTCTAACTCTCGTAACATTAGATATGTTTTCACGGGAAATAGCTAGCATTTTAAAAATGTTTCGCAGAAGAGAAAAAGTAAAAGAGGTACAGGATGATTAGTGGTTTCTTTGCCCTTTTTCTCGTCCTTACTGTCAAAATTAAGCTGATTTCTATAAGAAAGCATGTACTTCATCTGGGGAAAGAGAAGCTGATTTTTGTTGCTCATTACCTTGTATTTTGATTAATTTAAGTTGTCATTGCTTATCACTTTTATCTAATAACCTTTTGTCTACTTTTGCTATAATCAGATTCCATGTCTGAGGGACAATTATGCATACCTTTTACATGATGAAGATACTGGCACAGTAGGTGTTGTCGACCCATCCGAAGCTGTTCCTGTTATAGATGCTTTAACGAAAAGAAATCATAACCTGACCTACATACTGAACACTCATCATCATTACGACCATACTGGTGGCAACTTGGAGTTGAAAGAAATGTATGGAGCAAAGGTACTGTAAGTTCCTTCTGTAGATATTGATAATATGTTCTCTGTTTTCATGTATTTTAATTCTTATTATTATGTTCTGCTTTGTGCATGTGAGTCTAGTAGGAGTTAAAACTTGGTTACAAAGAAGTAATTGTCCAATTGGCTTTCGTTGAATTCACTTTTATATAAACAGATTTAAATATAAGGCTATCGATAATATCTGTGTGTGTGACTGCATACCTTTAAATGTTGAAATAATGGTGGGTGTAATGATTGTTTGAAGTTTATGATAACAACACTTCTGTTGATAGAAGGTTCTACATAAACTTTTGGTAGTGATTTTCTTTTACCACCAATTGGAGAATGAAAAACTGTTTTTTCAGTTAGCATTTCTTACTTCTTAAGGTAATTGGATGTGGAATAGACATGGACAGAATTCCTGGCATTGATATCGTTTTGAATGATGGTGACAAGTGGATGTTTGGCGGCCATGAAGTGTTCGTGATTGCGACTCCTGGCCATACTAGAGGTTTTGTTTTGTTCTTTCATGATCCAATTGATTGTTTGTATATATTGGTGCAGCTTTGAGATTCTAAATAGCTTTTTTTATGTTTTAATTTGCTTCATGGATCTGTTTCTGTGTCCATATTAGAACTAGGTGGCTTTTAAACCATCTATGACTTTTGGCTGTATGTGATTGGTGATTGCCTGCACGGTTCGGACCTGGCTAGAGCGGGCCGTCGGCCCTCCAATTTTTTCAAAACTGACACCTTTTCCTAATTGTTTAGTGATAGAATATTTTAGTGAAAATACAAAGTTTTCTCAATCATATGAGAATACTATCCAGACCCCAAACTCGTGGACTTCTAGTTCTGCTTTTCTTTATTATTTTTTATATTGGAGTCGTCAGCATATTGTCGACGAGGCAGCTAACATGATTTTGTATGATGTTGGGTCACTCCATTCGATATGTGTATGTGACGGTTTTTCAGTTCTTAGTTATATTGATATCTTTAGCGTGCTGTTGGATATTTTTAGGCCTTGCTAAGTTCTGTGTTCTGATTGTGTAAAATCTCCTTCCTTTTCATTGTTTATACTTAACGGTTAATAAAACTTCTCCATATCCACATGTATTTACTTTAGTTTTTGTCCTCGAAGTTGCTTTCTTTGTTAATTAGGCACTTTGATTTATTAAGCACATTGTTAACAAGACAGGACAATATGTTTCTTTATTAAACCTAATAGTGAAGCCAAGCATGTCAACTACTTTTGTCTTCCAATTTTTCCCAATAAATCTAAAGGCCATTTTCCCATTTCTGCCAATATGCATGTCATCATTACTGTGTGGTTAACACTAGGCTGATTGGCCTACTGGGGAGGGAGAAAAAAGGGAGAAATTTGCTGGATAATCGGAAATAATTAAATGATTTCAACGGTTAAGTGAAGGTAGGCACTTAGAACATGAAAGTGGGTAAAATCAATTTTTCAGATGCCACTATAACGTAACTTATTTTTGTAAAACTGTTTCCGAAGAGATGGCTAAAATTTTCCACTGGAAACGTGTGTTGAGTTGGGACCTAATTGTTTTACCAAGGCCTTGTTGAATGCACCAAAACCTAATTCCATTAAACAGAAATTAGAGTGAGTTTTGGAATTAGAAATATAAAGACTTGCATGTGCTTTCAATTTTTTTTAATATGTGTAACATAATATCCTTGAAACAAACATGAAAGCACTTTGAAATGTTTGAAAAAGTTTTCTTTCCTTTGTAACTGACGGACTTCCAAAATAAAATTCTGGTTTCTATTTTTGGAGTACTATTTTTATGTAACTCTTTGATATGGTGTAATGTAATTAGGTTGATGAATGAGCAATGAGGCACTTTGATTGTAATTTTTAAGTTTTTGTATATATGAATATCCTGGTCCATTGTTGTATCTTTTTGTTAATATTAGCTCTTAGTTTTAATGCAAGCAGGACATATCAGCTTTTATTTTCCCGGATCAAAGGCGATGTTTACTGGAGATACTCTGTTTAGCTTATCGTGTGGCAAACTATTTGAGGGAACCCCTCAGCAGGTAATTTAAACTTTAGGGTGTTGATAATCACTCGCAACTTATTTGTGTATTTTTTATGTTATTCATCAAAATGTTTCTAGTTTGAATTAATTTGATTTGTGAAGAGTAGTACTGTGACTGAACCAAATGGAGATATACTCCTTAGCATACGCCTTGAAAGGGAATAATCTATATAAAATGAGAAATACTAGCAACCTTTAATAAATTGAAGGGTACGGATATGCTTCCCTGGAAAGTGTCCAGATAATGGATCTCGAAAAGTACAAGTCCGATTATCATTTTGTTACCTGCAAATCATGGGTTAGTCTTTCTGGTCTCCCTTTCGGATTCGCAAAGCATTTTTTTAATTTCAAAATTATCTATGAACTGGAAAAGATATGCCTTAATGTTTGAAAATTGGATTTTTTTCTCTCAACCCTTGGAAAGGGCACTTATGGAATCCCTTTTCAAAAAGTAATGTCCTTCCAGCAACCTCGAATGCCCTTATTATTCTACTCTCTTCATATAAATCACTGCAAGAAGGGGTACATTTTGCAGAAATGTCATATTTGTTCCTCAAAAGTATTTATCAAAAATCAAAATGCAATGCAGGTGTCTTACTGGAAGATGTAAAATCATCACCACAATATAGTTGTTCTGTTTAAAAGTCCTATTTTTTTTGTGATTATGCATAAGACCAAGGGATATGGATTAAATTAGGATTTATAGATACTTATTTTGATGGAAGAAATTAAATTCCTTGCATTTTCAGTTCTGTTGTAAGGCACTCGTGTCGAAAAGTACTTATTCTAACGTTTAAACAAACATGATGAGAACGAGGGGGCATGTGGTGTCCGTCGCTTTGGCACATAGGTTTACTCAGAGGAAGAAAAAATAATATACCCACAAGCTCTTAAAATGATCTTATTAATATTGGGAATTTTTTTTATACCGAGGCAATGAAGCATAATATTTATTGGCAGTTTTCTCTCATATTTAATCCGGTGTATTAAGACTACTGCCTGTTTTTCAGATGTTTTCATCTCTCAAAAAGATCATGTCATTCCCGGATGAAACGAGCATATATTGCGGTCATGAATATACACTGGTAAGTTCTCTCAGTTTTTTGTTTTTTTTTTCTTTTTTATGGTTCATGTCTTATTTCTGGGTATTTTCTCTTTTATTCTGTTGGCTGGACAATTTTCTGTTGGGTCCTAAATATCTTGAATTATAAAGCGAGAGCACCTTATGGTGTAACCCGGACAATGAAGCTTTGTAACATATACTGATTCCAATAATACATTCCTCATTTTAGTTTTCTTCAAAATCCTCATAATATTAGTTGCATTCATTTATGTCATAAATCGCTTATTTTGACAGAGTAATTCGAGGTTTGCATTGTCCATAGAACCAAGAAATGAAGCTCTAAAGTTGTATGCTGCACAAGTAGTCAATCTCCGCAACAAGGGCTTGCCCACGGTATGTCACAACTCTAGCAGGTTTTTCTTTAGAAAAATATTGTAGGTACAAAAGAATATTATATTTTCAATACTGTTTAGATACATCTTTTTGTCAATGTAATTCTTGATATTCTTGCTTCCATGACATTATATGTCTATTTTATTTACCACCGAGAGATTTATGATTACCCCTAATCTCTGAGAGGTATAATTTACCTGAAAGAAGAAAAATGCAAGCATGGCTGTCATTTTGTTTATGGTAAATGGTACACAAACGAATAAAACTTTTACATAAGAGCAAACATAAAATGTGGTGTGCCAGCACTGCATTTGAGGTTTGGACCCATAGCAAAAATGGTGGAACTCTTGTTTACTCGCAAGATCTTTTTATGTGAATCTTTTTCCCTTAATTTTTTTTAACCATAGAATATGTGTATTATTTGCTAGATTCCAACCACTCTAAAGAAAGAGAAGGCATGCAATCCGTTCCTTCGTACATCGAGCATTGAAATCAGACAGTCATTAAGTATTCCAGTGGATGCAGACGATGCAGAAGCTTTGGGTGTTATACGTGAGGCAAAGGACAACTTTTAGAACTCGTGTTTTAACATTTGTTTTGTATAGAAATCAGCTCTTTCATCCTCTTACAAAGGAAAAACACCTTAATACTGGAAATGGAAAAACTCCCTAAATATTCATGGTTGTTGGGGACGTTAAGACTTTGTATATTTTACTTTTCCTGCTTCTTTCATAATGTTAATAAAGCAAGTTCGATTTTTTTTTTTTTGTCTTTTTGCGGTACTGTGCTGGAGAAGGAGCTTTGGCAATGCGTTGGCAAATTGTCACATTTTGACTTGGCTAATTATGGTATAAGAGCATTCGCATCAGTTCAGCCAGGCAAAATAGCTATAAACAAAAAAACAAAAAACAAAAAACCCAATGTTTCTAGTTTACACGTTCATTTGTTGACATGAATGCACAATAGATTGGGTAAAATAGATTAGAGGAGAAAAAGAAGAAAAAAAGGGAAAGATGGGAGGAGACAAATAGAGATTTGGAAAAAAAAAAATGAGACAGGAGAGAGAAATAAGAGTATGGTTGTGGGAAGTCCTACAAGAATATTTCATTGCAATGTGTTGGAAATATTGTAATTTTAAGACAAATTATTATAAATTGAGAACAAATTACTACTAGTATTTTTTAATCTAAGAGTAATTATAATGATTTTTTTCAACTTATAATAATTTTTTTTAAATATAATAATTTCTTTAAAAAAATTTTGTATATTTCTTGTAAAGGATTTATCGTATTTACGTGTTTTCTTGTTTTCAGTGCTGAATAGCAATAAAGTAGTTGCCGCAATATCCTAGGCGCCTATAATAGCAAAAAAATAATACTCCTAGCAAACAAAAAGAAATAACTTAATAAAAACCTTAATTTACCGTATAAAACCTCATAATATATGCCTACCATATGTTACTATAAAATGTATGATAAAGTCACATCTTTTTTTTATTTGTAGCTTATTAGTAGTTAATTAGTGAACTTCATTTCATTTTAATTCTGCGTGAATGTATTCTAGGTATGGCTAATTATATATATCATTCCCAAATTGGGGAACAAGACTAATGACAAGATAATGATAAGCAACCATCATTATAATTAGTTAATCAATATAAATAAGAGAACATCAATGCATGATTTTTAATGGTATTAAGCATATTTAACCATAGAAGAGTAATGGGGGAAAAACAGGAAAACAAACAAGAAGAACGTAGATGGGTAATGGGTTTGACTATGTTTAGACATTATTGGCAATGGAAATAATGCATATGCCATGGTGCATTACCTGTTTTAGGTTAGTTTAACTTCGGCTTATAAGTTTAAGCTTATCAGTTTTTTTGTTTAAAAATTGGACAATATTTAGTTGCTTAGCTTTTAAACTGAACTTATTTGTTATTTTAGTTTAAGTAAATTGAAAGTTTTAATTTAGATGCACCCAATTTTTTTTATAAATAAAAATAAAATAAATTATTTGTTTAAAAATTGCAACAAAAAACTAACATGAATGAACAAATAAACCAACCTAACTGAAAATAGAGAATCGAAGATTGTCTATTGGTTAGGGGTCACTATAATTATTGGACCACTTATATATATAATAAGATTATGAACTTATTGCAATCATATTTTAGCTCTGTAGTTACCTCGGTTACTAAGCAGCTATTATTTATTTTTCCATATTATTATTTTACTTTTATCATTATTACTACTATTGCTGCTGCTGCTATTACTACTGGAATTCTATCCATAATTAAATTCACAATGAAGATTCTGACCCTCAAGAATATTAATTAATCCGTACATTGATGTAAAAAATTGCAATAATCAAATCACACTTGCAAATGACATTGGTTATAAATTTAAAGTTGACACTCAAACACAAAATATATGCAGATACATGCGTTTCTAATTAAGTTACATTCATGTACTCCAATTTTATATCATGCTATCATCATTGGCCATTTTGCATATTAAGGGTTGATATCGTTTCAACTTTTAAACAAATAAATCGATTTTTTTTTTACTAAAAAAAATGTATGTATCTAATTTAAAACTTCCAACATATTTTTGTCAAAATAACAAATAAGTTCAAGTTAAAAACTAAGTGGCTAATGTTGTCCATGGAAGTGTAAATGAACGGAGCTGTTTGTGAGTTACTCGAGAGTAGCTCGTGAAGAACTCGACTTGTTTGATAAAAAAGCCGAGCAAGAGCCTAAATTTTTAGAATTGTTTAATAAACGAACCGAGCTAGAGCTTGGCATAATTTGGCTCGCTGGCTAGCGAGGTTTTATAGATTATATATAATATAATTGAATATATGTATATATCATATGGAAAGAGGGAAGAAGTAAGAAAAAACTTTTACAGTTGGAATTATTTTTGCAATCTCATGTTGGCTGTTTGCATATATATTCCCTCCACACGTGTAGACCCTCACTTTTTGCCCCATATCAATAAAACTTCAAAGGTTTTACGCTCAGAGTATTTCCAGCATAGTCGCTAAATAGGATACTATATATATTTAATTACTCATTTAGCAATTCAAGCTGAAAAATATTCCACAGCAGTGTCTCTATTTCTTTAGTAAAGTAGCTAAATTTAGAAACCAAGGGGTTTGAGTCAATAAATTTAGCTACTCATACTTATTACTATTCATTATGTTCTGTATTATTTTAATCAATTTATTATATATATTATAATATAAAAATTATATATATAAATAGTATATATGTATAAAAATATATATAATGTAAATGATGTGCATATAATATAATATTATATATTTATTAATTTGTAATATTTATATATATAATATTAAATAAGCTTCTATAGATGGAATTTGATAAAATTTAGATTAATTTTTTTTTTATAGAATTTTGATTAAATTTAATTATTTTATTATTTAACTACTAAAAAATAGTTACATTGCTGTAAAATTTTATTATTTACTGAGTTTCTATATTATAATACTCTAAATATAGAGACACGAATGTATTAATTTTGCTGGAATTGTTCTTATTAGCTCTGGAATCCTTTTAAAAAGCTACTTCTAGTGTCACTTTGTGAATGTCATGTAGGAGCAAAAAGTAATTAAGCGGCTAAGATTCTTGTCAATGGTAGTAGACTCCAAAAACAAATATATGGAAAATAAAAAGTGGTTAGCATCTTATGCCATCCATCATAATTAGTGCCATAAATTTATATCAATGGTGTGTGACTGTTTATTAGTAAGAAAATTTCACAAATATATATAATTGGTGTGTGAGTGTTTATTATTAAGGATTTTGTTTTATATAATTGTGGTGGACTCGTTTGCCTTTATCTTATCTTAATGACCAAAAATAAAACCTAATTGTGTAACTAAACCCACAAAGGAATTCCATTTATTGGTATTTTCCGCATTAAGATATAATTATAACATTTAAAAAAATTAAACATCTTAACTTGGTAAAAATACAATCTGGGTAAGGGGATAAAATCTCTTTCAAAACTATACTATTATTTACTCACAAGTTATCGTCTGCATTTATGTAAACCATATGTGAAAACATGAACATAAAATTCAACCACCTTTTTTTTTTTTTGGAAATTTAACATTCAACCACCTTAATTACAGCATAAATGGACAAAATCAAATGATTGAATAAATGAAATGAAAGAGAAGTAAATGGTACCCACATGATTTGGTATAAAATAAAAAGTTATAAATTTACATATTCTGCTAATACTTGTCTTAATCAAGAGTACTGGATTTATATATATATATATATATATATATATACAAAGTGCTCTTGTTTATGAGACTATTCAATTATAGTACTATGTATAATTTCAATTTCCAATGTTGACGTGTCCTATTTTGTCACTATCTTATCCTAATTACACAAAACAAAATCATTAATGTTTGAACTATTACGGTTAAATATACGTGCATACTTATAATTGGAAATTTTATATGCTCTAATTTTATGTGAAACTTAAAGAAAAATTCTCATATGCTTTTCCAGATCCAGTAACACAAAATGTAACTCATATTTTTAGTTGTTTTATTGTCAACTTGCAACCATCTTTAAATAAGAAAATAGTATGAATATATTCTAAGGAATTGTTATTGATCCTCTTAATAGTTAAGGAATTATTAACAATGCCAAAATTTTAATACTTACTTTTGACAAAAAAGTTGTATTGAACCCATTCGTATAGCATAACGTTCTTTTGCTATCTGGTCCTTCCATATTTTACTAATTATTATAAACAAAATGAATAACAGTTCACGGCACTATTTTACCAAATATGTATATATATAAGCCTAGAATATGTCAAATGGAAATGAAAAGATAGTGTGAGAGACAGATATACCTTCGAGATTGGCAAACAAGTAGTATCAAGTTGTATAGTATAATTCTATAATCATTCCTCTTTTATGGGATTTTGGTGCGTCCATATGATATCATAATTAAATATTTATCAATTTGATAATTCTAATTAATTATCTTAGTGATAATATTATATTTTATCTTGGTGATAATTATAATATATTTGTGATATTATTTTGATAAGATAAGAGTCCTATTCATTATGATAGCAAATATCTTATCAATACATCTCTATATAAACACCTATTTTGGTGGAGAAAAAAAAAACAATACAAGAATTAGATTATATCTCTTTTAATTCTCTCTTAAGACACCATCAAAAGTCTTAGGATCTTGAAAGGTGTGAGTTTGTAGAAAACTCTAGAAACTATTTTCCGTTGTGAGATAAGTAGTTAATTAATCGTGTTCATATAGGCCAAGAAAGAATGACAAGGTTAGCTAAAGCAGGGCTATTAGGCTCTCTTACAAAAGTTGATTTATCAACTTGTGAACCTTGTTTAGTTGGAAAGGCTTGTAGAAAGCCTTTTGATAAGGCTTCTAGGGCCACTCATCCCCTAGAACTCGTTCATTCTGATATTTATAGATCAATGAATATTAAGGCATGTCATGGTGCATCATACTTTAAAACATTTATAGATGATTGCTCATGTTTTGGCTTAGTCTATATGATTTCTCACCGTTCAGAAGCATTAAGTTGTTCTAGACACTTTATTGCAGAGGTTGAGAATGAAAAAGAAAGAAACCTAAAAGCTCTTCGTATAAATAGGAGTTCAAAGAATTATATGAGGAAAAAGAAATTCTTAGACACTTGACAATTCCTGTAACTCCTTAACAAAATAGTGTTGCAGAGCAAAGGAATTGTACACTTCTTAACATGGTTAGGTCGATGATAGTGCAAGCTAATCTCCCTATTAGTTTTTAGGGAGACGCTTTAGAATTGTACACTTCTTAACATGGTTAGGTCGATGATAGTGCAAGCTAATCTCCCTATTAGTTTTTAGGGAGACGCTTTATTGACTGCAGCCTATATTCTTAACCAAGTGCCTTTGAAATCAATCCTCACTACTCCATATGAGTTATGAAATGGTCGAAAACCTAATTTGGATGGTTTTTGACCATGGGGATGTGTTGGTTATATTCATCAATCTTCCCATAAGTTTGGGAATTTAGGCCTAAGAGCTAATAAATGTATCTTTATTAGATACTCTGAAAACTCTAAAGCCTATGTAATGTATAGTGAATAGCCAGATGGAAGAATGACTAAAATTAAGTCCCATGATGTTGAGTTCCTTGAGCAGGAATTCCCCAGTATTGGTGAAGTTAAACATAATATCGAACTTTATGAGTTAGAGGTACCACTAGAAGCCACTCCTTAAAACAATGAACAAGAGAAAGTGCCACACCCTTATCCAATGGAAGTTGGAAACAGTAGGAGTGATCAAGTATCTAACGATGATATGTTAACTAATGGGAGAATAGTACCACTTGGAAATTCTGATGATTTACAGTCACGTAGAAGTCAATGAAGAATCATTCCTTATCGGCATTTTGAGATTGAAAGTTCTTTCATGTCTTTCTTGACCAATTATATGGGTGTTGATGAACCAGCTTTTTATGAGGAAGCTTTAGCTTCACCATCTTCTAAAGAGTGGCTAGTTGCAATGGATGAGAAAATGAGCTCAATGTATAAAAATGTTGTGTGGGAACTTATTGACCTTCCGCCAAGATGCAAGACCATTGGAAACAAGCAGGTTTTCAAGGTCAAGCTCAAGGCTGGCGATCAACAAGTATAAGGCTTGCCTTGTGCCAAAAGGCTATACCTAAACAAATGGGGTAGATTGTGATGAAACGTTTTCTCCTATGGTGAGAATCACTTCAATCCACCTTCTTTTAGCTTTTGTCCCACATTTAGATTTGGAATTGTTCCAAATGGATGTGAAGACTACATTTCTCAAGGGAGAAATAGACGAGGAAATTTATATGGATCAAACTAAAGGTTTTCAGGTTCAAGGAAAGGAACGTAAGATCTGTCACTTAAAGCGTTCTATCTATGGTCTAAAGCAATCGTCTAGGCAATGGTATATTCTTTTTCACAAAGCCATTATCTCTATGGGCTTTAAGATAATTGAAGAAAACCATTACATGTATGTCAAGAAAATTGAGAATAAGTTTTTCATTCTATCCCGATATGTTGACGACATATATCAGCTGAAATAACATGGAATTATTTATCGCCACTCAAAAGTGGTTGTCCAATACTTTTGAAATTAAGGACATGGGACAAGCAAATTTTGTATTTAGGATTAAGATCTCAAGAGATCTTTCTAAGAAACTTCTTAGTATGTCTCAAGAAACTTACATAAAACCCATTGACGCTCCAGTTGAGAAGGGCCAAAATTTAAGCATTGAGCAGATCTTAAAACTGCTGATAAAAGAAAGTAAATGGAAAGAGTTCCTTATGCTAGTGTTGTCGGTAGTCTAATATACGCTTTATTGTGTACATGACCCAATATATGCTTTGTTGTTGGTATGGTTAGTTGTTTCCAAAATAATCCTGGAACTGCACATTGGGTTGCGGTGAAAAGGATATTTCAGTATTTGCGAGGAATTTTGGACTTTGCTTTATGCTACCAAGGTGGTAGCATCAAACTTATCGGAGAGACGGATGCAGATGGATCTGTTGATAGAGATAATCGTAAACTCATTTCGCATTATGCATTTATCCTTGGTGGTGGAGTCATCACATAGAGTAAGAAAAAACAACAATCGGTCTCATTATCTACTATAGAGTCCGAATATGTGGCTTATGCAATTGCAGTTCAAGAAGCCATATGATTGAAGCGGTTCTTGCGTAGTTGAGCATAACAAGGCTTTTGAATAACGGTGTGATTTTTTGTGATAACGCAGTGGAAATAGCTTATGCAAAGGATCCTAAGTATCATGGTAGAGCTAAACATATTGACACTCGCTATCTCTTCATTCGAGAAAAGATAGCCAATGGACAGGTAGTCCTGAAGTATATTCCTACGAGCGATATGGTTGCTGATCCGTTTACCAAAATTGCTAGTAGAGATGTTTTTCATAGACATATACGAGCTTTAGGCTTAGATAATATTTGATTTGTTCTTACATATATAACATTTTAATTTTTGCATAAATATGATACGTTCAAATTTGTTTCGATTAATTAGTGCATATATCTTCGATCATATTTGTTCATGTGTTGTTTTTGTCACTAGGCTTATTGATTGGTTCTCTCACATGGGCGATCGCCTTGGCACTACCAAGCAGGATGAGATATATACTGATTACTAAGTGTGATCTCTTTGAATTGATCAGGAATTCTGAGTATCTTTAATTTTGTCGCCTTAGTTAAAGCTAAGTTGAAACTTAATCAGTTGAACATGGAGTTTTCTACCCGCCATGAAGCCTATTTATATAGCCGGATGAGAAATTTGGAGATAATACTTGAGTAGTATGTATCTTTAAAAAATTCTCAAGTTAGGCACTGTGTAATGCGACTAAGTTTGTACTAAAATTCGTATGGTGTTAGAGTGTGACTGTAACGTCCCGAAATTTACTGATAAATTTTTCGCTTTGTTAAATAATATTATATAGATTATAATATTTTTCCTCTAGTGTATATATCGTATACTAGTATTTGGAAATGGTGGACGATTTTTCGTGATCGTGGTTGGGCATCAGAAAAGGATTAAACACGGAAATGCAAGTTGTATTCGTGACAATAGTTTGGTTTTTTGGCACTATCTCGAAAACCATAGCACAATTGGAGTTATGATATAGTTTTGGAAAGATATTTCAATTATATACAATTTTCATATTTGAGGAAAATTTAATTCAAAGCCGAGACAGGTCAAAATTGGGCTCGAAACATTCAATAAAAACGTGTCAGGAAACGTAATATTAGTTTCGTATTTTGATCATATCTCTTAAACTATAAGTCAAATTTAGCCCTACAAAATGTCATTGGAACGAAGATTCAATTATCTATAACTTTTATGTTTTGACGAAGAGCTAATTCGAAGCGTAGAGTAGTCAAAATGAGGTTCAAAGTGGTTGGGTCAGTACACTCAACATTAGCTATGGGCCCCACCATTTTTGTTTGGTTATAAAAATATTTTTAACACATTTTTAGTCAGAAATAGTAGTAAACCCACAGGAAGAAGGGAAGAAGAGAGAGGGAACTCGAATTCGTCGTGCTCAGATTTTCGTCCGCGGAAAATAAATACGTATTCGGACTTTACGTAATACTAGGATCATTTTTACTTAAGTTTCTGTGCCAAAACTCTCATTTATTTGTTCTCAATTTGCGTGCCGAGGTTGTTTGTCGAAACAAAGTTGATAAACGTATTTATTATGACTCGTAGACCACTTTTATGTATAGATTCGATATGATCCGAGACCCGTATATTAATTGTTTTGGTGTTCAAAGTTTTCGAAGCCTAGGGAGTTTTTGTGCGATTTCATCTAGTTTCGCTCACTGGTTGGCTTCGAGGTATATACACTTTTGACTCATCATTACATTTTCTACGTATTGGTATAAATTATTCTTCTCGTTTTCTCGGCGGTGATACCTTGATTTCGAACCAATAATGTTTGACAAAAAAAAATTAGGAAATATCCATTTTCATGTATAGGATCACAGTCATTCGACTAGCAGAGCTCGGCAATTTCGAAGGCACTAGAAGTGGCGTTCGGGGGCCAATAGGCAAGACGTATTAAAAATTTGCAGAAAGGGTATTTATAAGCTTTCGAGAAGTTTACGAGTTATAGACAAATTCAAGATCTCAATATATTGTGGAATCTCCGTTAGTATATTTACATATTTGACATGTTTTAGGTTGTGTAGGAAAATGATTTTGGAGAAATAAATAGCATAATTAGTTCATGCATATATATATGTATTCCAAGTGTACGGACTTGGCTTTGTGGCACCTTGTGTTAGAGTTGTGGTCTTCGTAATTGTATTGTGACGTATTCGTGGTGTTCAAGACACACTCGTGGTATTCGTGGCTCGTTAATGGCACCTGGAGCTTGTGTGGCGTACTATAGTAGTTGAATTCTACTTACATAGTTCATACATATACATACATACATTATAGCATATATATATATATATATATATAGTTGTGGCGCATTCGTGTTGGTGTTGTGATGCATTCGTGTTGGTGTCGTGGCACATTCGTGTTGGTGTCGCTGTTATTTGTGGTACTGTTGGCATGTCTGTAGTGACTGTGATGGTGTTGTGATAACATTGTCGTATTTGTAACAGATGATTATAGAACAATAGAACTGCAGTGGTGTTGGCTACGAACGTGGATAAATATTTATACAGATATATAGATGGGAGTTATATATATCTATATGAAGAGATCTATCTATATAAGAGATATTAGAGTGTGTGATTTCTCGGGCCCATTTGTGAAAAGAACTTAGTCCCAATCATTAGGAGTAAGGGAAAATAATTGTAATTAGTGATTCAGAAATTGTGATTTGTGATTCTGGAATTGTAATTTGTGATTCGGGAATTGTGATTTATGATTCGTAACTTAGATTTGTGATTTGTGACTTGAATTTGTGATTCATGAATATGAATCGGGATCATGATTCGGGATGTGGGATTGTGAATAGTAATTTGAGCCTTGTGATTTGTGATTCAGAATTTGTGATTTGTAATTTGCGATGAGTGATTTGTAATTAAAGATGAGTGAATTATGATAAGAGATGAGTGATTTGCGATGAGTGATTTGTAATAAGAGATGAGTGATTTGTGATTAAAGATTGGTGATTAGTGAATTGTGGTTAATGATTCGAGATTGTGATTAGTAATGAGTGATTTGTAATCAGA
>MKEJ01053829.1:0-33458 GCA_001753735.1 Embelia ribes | reverse complement strand
GAATTATGCTGATATTGTTTTGTTTTTCTTTCTCAGCCTCCGAAAATTAAATCTTTTATCAATGATGTCCTTTCCACTCCTCTTGAGAAGATAGAGGAACCTCTGAAAGGTTTTGTGTGGGAGTTTGATAAGGTGAGTTGTCATCTTTGACTTGACTATGTTAATATCATCAAAGGGCTTGTTTTAAGCAGTTGGTAAGCCTGTTTGTACTGTTGCAGGGAGACTTCCATCATTGGGCTGATCTTTTGAATCACTTCGATACATTTTTTGAAAAGTACATAAACACAAGGAAAGATTTGCAGCTCGAGGATAACTTCTTGGAGTCTGATCCCCCGTTCCCTAGAGAAGCTGTTCTTCAAATTCTCCGTGTTGTAAGGATAATTTTGGAGAACTGTTCAAATAAACACTTTTACAGTTCCTACGAGGTACTGCACTCTTCCAATTGCATGTTCTTTTATTGATCCATCCTCATCTTTTGTTGTGAAATTTTATTCTTTTCCTTTTTATGTGTTTTGCAGCATCACCTGTTATCTCTCCTTTCTTCTGATGATGCTGATGTGGTTGAGGCTTGCCTGCAAACTTTGGCAGCTTTTTTGAAAAAAACAATTGGAAAATATGTCATTAGAGATTCGTCTCTTAGCTCAAAGCTTTTTGCTTTTGCGCAAGGTTGGGGAGGAAAGGAAGAAGGCCTTGGATTACTTACATGTGCTACAGAGGATGGATTAGAATTGAGTGCGCATGAGCTTGGTTCGACTCTCCATTATGAGTTCTACGCAGCAAATGAAAAATGTAAAGACATGACAGCTGCTGAAGATTCAGTCCAAGGTTTACAAATTATTCATTTACCTGATGTAAGTACTTGTCAAGAGTCTCATCTCCAACTTCTAAGTAACTTAGTAACAGCATACAAAGTACCCCCAAGTCTAAGGTTCTCCCTTTTCACAAGATTGCGATTTGCAAGGGCTTTTAATTCTTTATCTTCTCGGCAGCAGTTCACATGTATTCGCCTTTATGCCTTCATAGTTCTGGTTCAAGCATGCGGTGATACTGATGACTTGATGTCCTTTTTCAATACGGAACCTGAGTTTATTAGTGAGTTGGTTTCATTGCTGTGTTACGAAGATGTAGTTCCTGAGAAGATCCGAATTCTGAGCCTGCTGTCTTTGGTTGCCCTTTGTCAAGACCGTTCTCGGCAGCCTAGTGTTTTGACAGCTGTAACATCTGGTGGGCACCGTGGCATTCTATCTAGCCTCATGCAGAAGGCCATAGATTCTGTCATAAGTAATTCTTCAAAGTGGTCTGTCGTTTTCGCCGAGGCATTGCTGTCTCTTGTCACTATTTTAGTGTCCTCATCATCGGGGTGCTCGGCTATGCGCGAAGCAGGGTTTATACCAACTCTTTTGCCTCTTCTTAAAGACACTGATCACCAACACTTGCATTTGGTCAGTATGGCTGTGCATGTTCTGGAGGCTTTCATGGACTATAGTAACCCAGCTGCTGCACTGTTCAGAGACCTCGGGGGTTTAGATGATACCATTTTGCGCCTTAAATTGGAAGTCTCTTATGTAGAAAATGTTTCAAAGCAGCAAATTTCTTTTTCGTCTGATGTGGATTTTTCCGAATGTAGTCCTGGTTCGCACGTAGTTGCAGGTACTTCTTCCGAATTAGATAACATTCAACCTCCTTATTCCGAGGCATTGGTTGCGTATTATCGGTGTTTGCTAATGAAAGCTCTATTACGTGCCATATCGCTCGGTACTTATGCTCCTGGAAGTACCACTCGTATATATGGTTCAGAGGAGAGTTTGCTACCTCATTGCTTATGCAGTATCTTTAAAAGAGCAAAAGATTTTGGGGGTGGGGTTTTCTCTCTTGCGGCCACTGTTATGAGTGATTTGATTCATAAAGACCCTACTTGTTTCCCCGTCTTGGAAGAGGCTGGTCTTCCTTCTGCATTCTTGGCTGCTGTAATGGATGGTGTTATTTGTTCAGCAGAAGCCATAACCTGTATACCTCAGTGCTTGGATGCCCTGTGCCTGAATAACAATGGCCTTCAAGCCGTGAAAGAGTGCAATGCTTTGAGGTGCTTCGTGACAATATTTACTTCCAGAACATACCTTCGCGCCCTTACTGGAGATACCCCTGGAGCATTGTCTAGCGGTTTGGATGAGCTGATCCGCCACTCTTCGTCGTTGCGTGGTCCTGGAGTATATATGCTTATTGAGATATTAACTGCTATTGCCAAGATTGGATCGGGTGGAGAGGTGGGTCCCACATTGGTTGAGCCAGCATCATGTTCAAATCCTATGGAAACTGATTCTGAAGAAAGGAATTGGGTTCTTTTGGTTGATAAGGAGCATGGCAAGGTTGAAAAGACGGAGCAGTCAGACTCTAGCCCTGATGCTTCGATGGCAAATGTCGAGTCGTTTCTTCCTGATGGTATAAGCAATGTTGCTCGTCTTCTTGAGACCGTTCTGCAGAATTCTGATACATGTCGGATTTTTATTGAGAAGAAGGGGATTGAGGCCGTTCTTCAGCTATTTTTCTTGCCATTAATGCCACCTACAGTGTCTATTGGCCAAAATATTGCTGTTGCATTTAAGAACTTCTCTGCACAACACTCCGCTTCTCTTGCTCGGGCAGTTTGCTCATTCTTGAGAGAGCATTTGGTTTCGACAAATGAACTTTTAAGTTCGATTGGAGTGGTGTTTCTTTCTCAGGTAGAAGCTTCAAAGCAGATGAAAGTCTTGAGAAGTCTTTCGAGCCTTGATGGTATTCTGTCGCTATTTTATTCCTTGCTGAAAGGGACGACTACAGTGGTCTCCGAGTTGGGTACTGCTGATGCTGATGTGTTGAGAGAACTTGGCGAGGTTTACAGAGAGATAGTCTGGCAGATTTCACTTTGTTCTGATGCCAAGGCAAATGAGAAGCAAAATACCGGACAAGAAACTGAAGTTGCAGATGCCTCTGTTTCCAGTGCAGCAGGAAGAGAGAGTGACGATGATGCGAATATGACTGAAGTGAGATACATGAATCCTGTTTCTGTTAGGAACTCTACTCACTCTCTGTGGGGTACGGAGCGTGAGTTTCTTACAGTGGTCAGATCCGGCGAAGGTTTTACCCGTCGCATTCGTCATGGGATTGCACGTCTCAGGGGTGGAAGGAGGACAGGCAGGCTTATAGAAGCTTTGAACATTGATTCTGAAATTTCATCAAATATTCCGGAGCCTTCTTCCCATGACACGAAGAATAAAAGCCCAGATGTTCTTGTTTCGGAAACTCTGGACAGGCTTGCTTCTACCTTGCGTTCCTTCTTCACAGCTCTTGTAAAGGGATTTACATCACCGAGCCGTCGCCGAGCTGAGTCTGGGTCGTTGAGTTCAGCTTCAAAGAGCATTGGATCTGCATTGGCTAAAGTCTTTTTCGAGGCATTGAGCTTTTCTGGGTATTCTAACCTCACTGGGTCTTGGACGCCATTGTCAGTGAAGTGTCGCTATCTTGGAAAGGTTGTGGATGACATGGCAGCTCTGACATTTGACAGCAGGCGACGCACATGTTATACCATTATGGCCAACAACTTTTATGCCCATGGAACCTTGAAGGAAGTGCTCACAACATTTGAAGCTACAAGTCAGCTGTTATGGACACAGTCTTGCTCTAATTCATCATCAGGTGCTGATCATGAGAAAAATAGTGAAGGGGGCAAATTGTCTCATAGTCCGTGGCTGCTCGATACTTTACAGAGCTATTGTTGCTTGCTTGAGCATTTCGTTAACTCTTCTTTACTTCTCTCTCCGACCTCTGCATCTCAGACTCAACTGCTTGTTCAGCCCGTTGCAGTTGGTTTATCTATCGGCTTATTTCCTGTTCCGAAGGAACCGGAGGCATTTGTTAGAATACTACAGTCTCAGGTTCTGGATGTAATACTCCCTGTCTGGAAACATCCTTTGTTTCCCAATTGCAGCACTGGATTTATTACTTCCGTTGTCTCAATTGTTACTCATATCTGCTCTGGTGTTGGAGGTGCGAAGAGAAATCCAAGTGCTATTTTAGGAAGTAGCAACCAGCGCTTTGTGGCCCCTCCTCCCGATGAAGCTACCATTGCTACAATCGTGGAGATGGGCTTCTCAAGGGCAAGGGCAGAGGAAGCATTAAGACGGGTCGAAAGGAATAGTGTTGAAATGGCAATGGACTGGTTGTTTAGTCATGCTGACGACCCGGTTCAGGATGATGATGAGCTGGCTCAAGCACTTGCGTTATCGCTTGGAAGTTCCTCTGAATCCTCTAAAGTTAGTGTTGATAAATCAATAGGTGCACTGTCAGAGGAGGGTCAGGCTAAGTTACCCCCTATTGACGATATTCTCACTTCAGCGATGAGGTTGTTCCAGAGTAGCGACTCAATGAGGTTCTCGGTGATGGACTTACTTGTAACAATTTGCAATCGGGATGAAGGACAAGATCGTGCAAAGGTGACCACTTACCTTGTTCAGCAGCTTAAACATTGTTCTTTGGAATTTATGAAGGATGTAGGTGCTTTGAGCTTGGTATCACATATGTTAGCATTACTTCTTTCTGAAGATGGGAGCACACGTGAAATTGCTTCCCAAAACAGTGTAGTATCCATCGCTATGGACATCTTGACGAACTTCAAGGCTAGTATTTCACCAACAGGTGAAGTTGTGGACCCAAAAAGTATCAGCTCGTTACTTCTTATTTTAGATAATCTCTTGCAGTCCAAGCCTAGAGTTTCTTCAGATAATACTGAAAAAATTCCATCAGTACCTGCATCCGATATAGTAGGAAATCATTCTTCTTTAATAGCTTCAGAAGTTGGTGCTGAGAAAAAATCCATTTCAGAAGCCCATGAAAAGGAACCGGAAACAGCTTTCGAGAAGACCTTTGGGAAGTCCACTGGCTATCTTACGTTTGGAGAGAGCCACAGCTTGATTGATATTGCTTGCGACTTGATAAAACAGCACGTCCCAGCTGTGGTCATGCAAGCTGTTCTGCAATTATGTGCTCGCTTGACAAAAACGCATCGTCTGGCTTTGCAGTTCCTTGAAAACGATGGTATGGTTTCTCTTTTTGATCTCCCGAGAAGGTGCTTCTTCCCTGGTTATGACACGCTAGCATCTGCTATTGTGCGGCATTTACTCGAAGATCCTCAGACATTGCAGACAGCCATGGAACTAGAAATACGACAAATTTTGACTGGAAGTCGTCATGGTGGCCGTATTTCGCCTCGGACATTTTTGACTTCAATGGCACCTGTTATATCTAGAGACCCTGAAGTTTTTTTGAAAGCTGCAGCTGCTGTTTGTCAGTTGGAGTCATCAGGTGTAAGGACTGTTGTGGTCTTATCAAAGGAAAAAGAAAAACCAAAAGCACATGGTGTTGAAATTGGGGCACCTTCTGCTGAATCTGTGAAAGTTCCCGAAACTAAAACCCATGATACACCAGGTAAGTGCTCCAAAGGCCACAAAAAAATACCCGTCAACATTACTCAGGTGATTGATCATCTCCTCGAAATTGTTTTGAAATATCCTTCCCCCAAAAGTGAGGAAATAACTGCTATGGAGGTTGATGAACCTGCTGCTGCAAAAATAAAGGGTAAATCAAAGATTGATGAGACAAAGAAGAATGAGCCAGACCCTGAATCAGAGAGGTCAGCAGCACTTGCTAAGGTGACGTTTGTACTAAAACTGTTGAGTGACATCCTCCTCATGTATGTACAATCGGTGGGGGTTATACTGAGACGAGATTCAGAAATGTGTCAAGCTCGGGGGTCTAATCATGCAGAAGGTCCTGGACATGGTGGGATAGTGCATCATCTTATACATAGGCTTCTCCCTTTATGTGGCGATATCAATGGTGGACCTAATGAATGGAGAAGCAAGTTGTCTGAAAAAGCCTCATGGTTTCTTGTGGTTTTATGTGGCCGTTCAAGTGAAGGGCGTAAGCGAGTAACTAACGAACTTGTGAAAGCTTTATGTGCAATTTCAAACGTGGAGAGCAATTCTTCCATGAGCAGATTATTGCCAGACAAAAAGGTTCTTGCTTTTGCTGACCTTGTCTATTCCATTTTGTCCAAAAACTCATCCTCAAGCAACGTACCTGGTTCTGGCTTCTCACCCGAAATTGCAAAAAGCATGATAGATGGTGGAATGGTTCAGTCCTTGACTAGTATTCTCCGGGTGATAGATTTGGACCACCCTGATGCTCCTAAACTTGTGAATATTGTAGTCAAAGCTTTGGAAAGTCTAACACGGGCTGCCAATATAAGTGAACAACTATTGAACAAACCTGATTCTATGAACAAGAAAAAGTCTGTTGGTTCTAATGGTAGTACAAATGATCAAACAATTGCAGAAGCTGCGTAGACAGTAGGGCCTAATAACGATAGAAACCAAGAAGTTACTGATGCAGGGGATGCTGAAGAACAGCAGCATCAAGGGATGCCTGAAAATCAAGATGATCATGAAGTTACGAACCAGTCCTTGGATCAGGATATGAGAATTGAGGTGGAAGAGACAGTTACTGTCAATCCTTCTATAGACCACAGACTGGATTTCATACATGAACATATGGAAGATGGTGGTGTTTTACATAATGGAGGCCAAATTGAGATGACTTTTCATGTTGAGAATAGAGCAGATGGCGATATGGGCGATGAAGATGATGACATGGAAGATGATGGTGAGGAGGATGAGGATGATGATGAAGGGGATGATGAGGATATAGCTGAAGATGGTGCTGCTCTGATGTCTCTAGCAGATACTGATGTGGAAGATGATGATACTGGTTTGGGAGATGAGTACAATGATGAGATGGTTGATGAAGATGATGAGGATTTTCATGAAAATCGCGTGATAGAGGTAAGATGGAGGGAAGCCCTTGATGGGTTAGATCATTTGCAGGTCCTTGGGCAACCTGGGGCTGGGGGTCGTCTCTTTGAAGTTGCTGCTGAGCCATTTGAAGGTGTCAATGTGGATGACCTTTTCGGCCTTCGTAGGTCTCTTGGCTTCGAACGTCGCCGACAGCCGAGTAGGACTTCGTTGGAGCGATCTGTTACAGATGGGAATAATCTTCAACATCCTCTCCTCTTGAGGCCGTCTCAATCTGGGGTGGATTCAGTTTCTATATGGTCTTCAGGTGAGAACTCATCGAGGGTTTTGGAACCGTCAGCAGGAAGCTTTGATCTGGCGCAGTTTTACATGTTTGATACTCCTGCACTTCCTTTTGATCATGCACCATCGAATCTGTTAGGTCAGAGACTGGGTGGTACATCAGCAGCGCCAACACTTTCTGATTTTTCTGTTGGTCTTGAATCGTTACGTTTGTCTGGAAGAAGAGGGCCAGGTGATGGTAGATGGGCGGATGACGGTCAACCACAAGCAAGCGGAGTAGCAGCCAATATAGCGCAAGCGATAGAGGAGCAATTTATATCTCATTTAAGCAGTGTTCTGCCTGTCAGCGGTTCAACTGAAAGGCCTGAGGCCCCGTTAACAATCAATAATCAATTGCCATTAACAGATAATACTAATGGTGGTCAGCAGATAAATAGTCAAAGTGACAGCGATGGTGTTGAAATTGCTCCACGGGAGCCTGATCAAATGCTTGAAGGCGTTCCCCATCAAGAAGAAGTCAATCCAGTTGCTGTTGAGGTTCACCAACCCGCTTTGAGTGAAGTGCAAGCTGAGGATGTTGGAGTTAGTGGTGATAGCATGGACGTTGGAGAAGGAGATGAAACAATGCATGAGCAGGTAGAGTTTGTTTTGCCCCCAAATTTGTTCTTGTCATATTTTACCCTGTTTTATTTTATCATAGCGATATCTTGTGTGAATGGAGTCTTATAGGCTTGCAATATTCAGGGCTTTTTTGGTTTTATATTGTAAGAAAAAAATACCGCTTATTGAGTTTAGTGGAAATTTAAAGTAGAAAGTAATGCTTATTTGAGATAGGTTTTAAAATATACTTAAAAGTAAAAAAGTACTGCTTGGATGATTCTGTGCTATTTTATTTACTTGTTTGTTTTATCATATTGAAGATTGTAATAAATACATCATTAAGGTTCTTCCGTTATTGAAATAAGGTCAATTTTATAAATTAACAAAGAGTTACGGTAACAAATCTTACTTAGAACTACTTGTGGCTACATTTTACTTGTAAGTCAACTTTTACGACTATCAAATGACTGTCAACTTATTGAACTCATCTTTTTCGACCAAATGGCAATGTACTTGGAAAGTAAACTTATGGTATAAATTTAGTTCTAAGTTCGGAACCAAACAAGCCCTTGCTGATATTTTTGTTTCAGGCTGTAGATCCTGATACATCTTCTGCAAGAGATAGCCACCCCAGCAATGTTGCCGTGGTAACTTCTGGAATAGACACTTCAGATCAAGTGGATGGTCCTGATGCTTCTGTTACTGGAAGTCTCGATGTTGATATGAATAGTGTCCCCACGGGAGAAAATCAGATCGCCATGGATGAACAACCATCAGAGCAGAACATTCTAGATGCTGCTGGTCAGGCTGACCAAACTGGTGTGAACAACGAGGCTTCTAATGACAACGCTATTGATCCAACCTTCTTAGAGGCACTTCCAGAAGATCTTCGTGCAGAAGTTTTAGCTTCCCAGCAGGCTCGATCTGCTCCACCTCCAACTTATGAGCCGCCTTCGGCAGAGGATATTGATCCGGAGTTCTTGGCTGCTCTTCCGCCAGATATTCAAGCTGAAGTCTTGGCCCAGCAACGAGCGAGGAGGGTTACTCAGCAGGCTGAAGGCCAACCTGTCGATATGGATAATGCTTCAATCATAGCTACTTTCCCTGCTGATTTGCGTGAGGAGGTAAGGCTTGCTACTTGTTCTGTTAAACCGTCTTGGATCAATGAAGGGCATTAAAAGAAAAAGTTACCTAAAAATCGACAGAGGGTCCCTACAAAATTGAATTTCATAAAATGATAAGATTTTATTTGCCATAGAAGACCACATTGGTAACAATAGAATAATTCTTAATAATGAAAAACAAATATTTAAACCACAAATCTACTAAGGCATTGTTCAGCTACTTAAGGCAGTAAACATGAAAATGCTATATACTACTTAATAAATGTTCATGCTAAAACATTACAAAAAGATGTAATATTAAGTTTTAAGTATTTGGTTGTGATTTAATGCGATAATGATAATATTAAAATTTAGCTCTCGGTTTTCACTGTATTTCATGCAAATACAAGTTTATTTCTCAAATTTATCCAAATTTTTGTAAGATCCTTTTTAGAGGTCAATAGAATCTTTTTTACTCCTGAAATAATAATCGCCTATTGCTTCTTTCTATATTAGGTGCTGTTGACTAGTTCTGAAGCGGTTCTGTCAGCATTACCTTCTTCATTACTAGCCGAAGCACAAATGCTCAGGGACAGAGCTATGAGCCATTATCAGGCTCGAAGCATTTTTGGAAGTAGCCACAGACTTAATAGTCGGAGAAATGGTTTAGGATTTGACAGGCAAACATTGTTGGACAGAGGCGTTGGTGTTACTATAGGTTTAGGCCGAAGGGCTTCTTCTTCTCTTGGAGAGGGCTTAAAGTTTAAGGAAATTGAAGGGGAGCCACTTTTGGACTCGCATGCTTTGAGGGCTTTGGTTCGTCTCTTGAGATTGGCACAGGTAATCTATTTTTTTGTGAAACATTGAACATAGAGACCTAATGAGGAAACAGGCTAACGGCTGAATTGTGACTATATAGTGGTATACATGACGTTTTCTACAACAGAGATTTTACTTATGTTTTGAAATTGAGAGACTTTTACACTAATTTTAGTTCTTTTTGTTTCCTGTTAGCCGCTTGGCAAAGGCCTTCTGCAGCGACTTTTGTTGAATTTATGTGCGCATAGTGTCACTAGGGCTACTCTAGTTTGGCTTCTGCTCGACATGGTTAAGCCTGAAATTGAAAGCCCTGTCAGTAAACTGACAACAGTTAATGCCCAGAGGTTGTATGGTTGTCAGTCAAATGTTGTTTATGGTCGATCTCAACTATTGAATGGTAAATACTTTCTTCTAACATATGAAAATTCTTTTCGATTTGGGTTATGTCATGCATGCATGCCAATTTCATGTTAGAATCATCTGTATGCAGGTCTTCCACCTCTTGTCTTGCGCCGGATACTCGAGATTTTGACTTATCTGGCCACCAATCATTCTGCTGTTGCAAGCATATTGTTCCACTTTGACTCCTCTCTTATTCCAGATTTCTCAAGCTTGAGATATCCACAAATAAATAACGGTAAAGGGAAGGAGAAAATTGTGGAAGAGGGAGATTCATCGAAATTTGCTGGGAATTTCCAGATTGGTGATATTCCTTTGATATTGCTTTTACAACTCTTGAGTCAACCACATTTCTTATGCAGCAGTGCTCAACTTGAGCAGGTACGGGGAAGCTTCTGATCAACATAGAGATGCACCTTTTGCTCTTTCATCGAAATACTTTTTTTTTGGGAAATTTCATCGAAATACTAGCCTGTTGCTGTTACAATGTATTTTTTCCGGCTGGATTATTTTAACTAAATTATTCGAGTTCTGCAGGTGATGGGTCTCATTCAAGTAGTAGTAAATACAGCTGCATCACAGTTGGAGTCTCAAGCTCGATCTAAACAAGGAGCAAATAATTCCGAAACAAAAGATGTCACCATTGACAACATTCAGAAAGAAATGCATGTGACAGAAGGGGAATCGAATCAAGATGGTAAAAGTGCTGGTGCTGAGTCATCCACATCAGATGGGAGTAGCCGCATCAATGTCTCTGATATCTTTCTACAGCTACCACAAGCTGATCTACACAACCTTTGTAGCCTCCTTGGTCATGAAGGGTAACAAAATCGTAACATTATTTTTGAATGCTGTAATAGAATTTTATGAATTACTTGTATACTGTTTTTTCCCCATGAAGAAAATCATTGATGATAAATCTGATCTTTCTGTTTTGGAGTACTATATTCACTATCATATTTCACATAGCCAAGTCTTCTTTCATTGTTTTTCTGCTGATGCACTCGGTATTTGACTTGACCTATTTTCTCCTTAGGCTTTCAGACAAAGTTTACTTGCTCGCTGGTGAGGTACTGAAGAAGTTGGCCTCCGTTGCTACACCACATAGGAAACATTTTATATCGGAGCTTTCTGAACTTGCTAATAATTTAAGCAATTCGGCTATTAGTGAGCTGATTACACTGAGGAATACACACATGTTGGGTCTAAGTTCTGGCTCAATGGCTGGGCCTGGAGTTTTACGTGTTCTTCAGACACTTTGTTCACTTGCATCACCTCCTGTTGATGGTGTGGATTGCGGAGGTGAAACGGAAGAGCATGCCATCTTGTCGAATTTAAGTGTTGCACTTGAGCCATTATGGCAAGAGCTGAGCAACTGCATAAGCAGCACAGAGGCAGACTTAGCACAAAGCTCTTTTTCTTCAATTATGTCAAATATGAATGTTCAAGAGCATGCACCGGGATCTTCATCTCCTCCACTTCCTCCGGGAACTCAAAGACTGTTGCCTTTTATTGAGGCTTTCTTTGTTTTGTGTGAAAAAATACAAGCCAACAACTGTGCAGTGCAGCATGATCATCCTGATACAACTGCTAGAGAGGTAAAAGAATCTGCTGGGTCATCGGCCCCATCTCCGACTAGTGGTGGATTTGATTCTCATAAAAGGATTGATGGAGCTGTGATTTTTGCAAAATTCGCGGAGAAGCATCGTCGTCTACTCAATGCTTTTGTCAGGCAGAACCCTGGCTTGTTGGAGAAGTCTCTATCTGTCATGCTGAAGACGCCAAGGTTGATTGATTTTGATAATAAAAAGGCCTATTTCCGCTCAAGAATTAGGCAGCAGCATGAGCAACACCTCTCTGGCCCTCTACGAATAAGCGTGCGCCGGGCCTATGTTTTGGAGGACTCCTATAACCAACTGCGCATGCGGCCCACTCTGGACCTTAAAGGTAGACTGAATGTGCATTTCCAAGGTGAAGAGGGTATTGATGCTGGTGGCTTGACTAGAGAGTGGTATCAACTGCTTTCTAGGGTTATATTTGACAAGGGAGCTCTGCTCTTCACCACTGTGGGAAACAATGCAACCTTCCAACCAAATCCCAACTCCGTCTACCAGACCGAACATCTCTCTTACTTCAAATTTGTGGGTCGTGTGGTGAGTCTTTGTTGACCATTTGAAGCACTTTCTGTTCATCAATTTTGCTATTAATTTATCTATTTTTTTATTTTCTTTTGTGCTTAATATATATATTTTTGAAGCTTGAATGCTCTACATACTGTTATGTTTATGATGCAGGTTGCTAAGGCATTGTTTGATGCACAATTACTAGATGTTTATTTCACTCGGTCTTTCTACAAGCACATTCTTGGAGTGAAGGTGACTTACCATGACATAGAGGCTGTTGATCCTGATTACTATAAAAACTTGAAGTGGATGCTGGAGGTAACTCAGTGTTTAATTACTTCCTTTTAATACTACATTTACTACTAGTGATGGTTTTTAATCTTTTTTATGCTTTCTTGTTTCAGAATGATGTGAGCGACATACTTGATCTTACATTTAGCATGGATGCGGATGAGGAGAAACAGATCCTCTATGAGAAAACTGAGGTACTGTTGTTCAACTGATGCATTTTTTTCAACCTTGAACTTGAAGTAATCGGAGTTTCTGTTCCTCCGCCTGAAATATTGTCTGGCCATTTATTTAATATTTTTTTGCAATCCATTTTTACATTTCCGCAATGCTTGTGACAGGTTACGGATTATGAACTTAAACCGGGAGGGAGAAATATACGGGTTACAGAAGAAACAAAGCATGAGTATGTAGATCTTGTTGCTCATCATATTCTGACAAATGCAATCCTTCCTCAAATTAATTCCTTCCTGGATGGTTTCAATGAATTAATACCTCGAGAACTCATCTCCATTTTCAATGATAAAGAGCTCGAGCTCTTAATCAGCGGACTTCCAGAAATTGACGGTGAGTTGGCATGCTCTGCACTTGGTTACACAATGTATCTTTTGTGGTTGATTTTCTTTATATGTGGTTGACTTGATCAAACCTTTGCAGTGGATGATTTGAAGGCCAACACTGAGTATACTGGCTACTCTGCTGCGTCTAGTGTTATTCAATGGTTTTGGGAGGTTGTCACAGCTTTTAATAAGGAGGACATGGCAAGATTACTGCAGTTTGTCACTGGAACATCAAAGGTAACTTGTTTTAATTTAATCAGATGAAATACTCTTATGCTCCCCCAAATGCATGTCGAAGTGGTTATGATTGGCATGCTCTTCATTTCAGCGCGAGTTCTCTGTCCTATACTCCTAATAAACTACAATTTTTGTTCACAGGCATGACATTGACAGTTCTCTGAAAATGTTGAAAACATAGAATATTTATAGACGCTAAGTCAGTTATTTTAGACAATACAGGATAAATAATTGTAACACCATTCCAGCAGTCAAGTACTGTTCGATTGCATAGCCCACAAAGAGATACTAACAGTGGATGTTGATGAAGGGAACCTGAAGTGGAAGGTAGTCATTGCACTGAACGAAAGGATGGAGTCTCACTCCTAATTTTCTAGCTGATCCAACCTAGTTGGACAACCTCGCTTGTGTAGCCTGACAACAACTTTTATGTGTCTGCCAAAAGTCTTTCCGGCTTGCATATAAACCTTTTGGGGCTAATGTTTCTTCGTATTATGCAGTTTATTTGCTATAACTTGTAATGGGAAAAATGATTTGGTGTCTCAAACAAACTATATACCGACATAGACTTCTATTGTCCTTGCTCTTGTATAAGTTTACCAACATTTATATTTTTGGTTTTGTAGGTGCCTTTGGAGGGTTTTAAAGCGTCGCAAGGCATTTCTGGTCCTCAAAGGTTTCAGATTCACAAAGCCTACGGTGCTCCTGAGCGGCTACCATCAGCTCATACATGGTTGGTCTTTGGTGTTCAATTTGTTGGATTTTTAAATTGTTGTCTTTTGTTTAGAATATTGGATATCAGAAATCCTCTCTTACTAAGTTATTTTTCTCATCTTCTCCAGCTTTAATCAACTAGACCTTCCCGAATATACTTCCAAGGAACAACTGCAAGAGCGCTTGCTCCTTGCTATCCATGAGGCTAGTGAAGGGTTCGGATTTGGTTAACTATGTGTTTTTCATTGCATCTTGGATCCAGTAATGCCAGCACTTTGAATTGCCATGTACATGTAAGTCTGACATGTTTTCCTTGATTTTCTACTTCTAACTTATACTGTTTTTAACTTGTACAAGAAGATACTTGTTTACGATGTCAATCATTCCATGTAATTTCCGGATGCCGTTTATTTGGAAACTATAGAATGGCCGTGTCTTCCTAAGTTGCAAACTTACATTCTTACAATGAACATGTATATAAATTTAAGTACGCAAAACAGGCAGATCAATTATTTCAAGACAAGATTATGTCTAAGAACGTTATTGAACTGAGCTCACTCTGGAGCTGGATAGTAATTTGTTGTCAAGTAGATAGATGCAGGATTACTTTTTCATTGTAACCTGAGGATGATGATTGCGTCCTCTGGTCTTCATGTTGAAATATGGGCATTTTTTCGACTCTGCCCTGGGAAAAGACAAATAATAACGGATGCATCCACGTCTACATTTTAAAAAGAAATAGATGTGTAATAATTAGCAAGTGTTCTTTATAATGGTGTTGCATAATTATGTAATTCTGGGGCCTTTTCCGGTGTAGATTTTCTGAGTGGCAGCATTTGTACACCTTCAATGGCAAAGACTTATAATATGGCGAGACGACTTGTGCGCATGCGCTTGTGGACTCATTGTGGCATGCATGTCTATATAACTTCTGCATGTTAATTTGTTTATATTTTTTGTTGATTCGCTGCTTATGAGTCTATCTTGATGCTCTTATTCTCATTTATTGCCATTAGCCATGTCAACTTCCTTTTCTTAACGTGTTAGTCTTTTTCTTTGCTCTCAGAAAAAAGGCGATTGATTTATTTTGAGGCCATCAGATGTTGCTCCTAGAAGCACAGAAAGACCGGTCGTTTGTGTTAATATGAAATTGATGCCTAATTTATGTGCTTTTTTCCCCCCCACCCGAATGGGCACAGAAACTGTTGTTTAAATTTCAGTTTCTTACCGCAGTTTTAATGAAGTGCTGATAATGTTGGAGAAATTAAAGGCTTCTTTGTACATGTTGCCTTTGTTTTCTGAGTTTTGTTAATAATTTCTTATGTAGATTCCCTAATGCTGATTGAAGTTGTTAATTCTATTAGCTGGGGCCTAATTATATTATCGGATATTTGATATATTCTTCATATATATTATTTGCTTATATACATAACTTCTGTGCATGTAATATTATACTTTGTGGTGTATTTACTTTTGCCCTTGACACATTTTCACTATAGTTCATAATTTTTGACTGTAATGAAAACATAATAGTAAGCTCTCCTAACTTTCAAAATTGTGGCAACTAAAACCTGAATTTTTAAATAGAAATAACTTAAGCATATATTGAAAAGTTATATTCTGATTATCACTTTATTAATAAAAATGTCAGTGGTGAGATTTTTTTTTTCTCTTGTGCAACTTTTCAAATTAGAAACTCAAATCATTACAAAACTTGGTCTAATTTGGATTACAATTTTATGTAGTTCTTCTCTCTTCAAATTTGTACCTTGCAGCAGCTGGTGAAGGTTAGAAAAATGCTTTTAAAAAATCCCAGTTATGCTTTAGTAAATCAGAGGCTTGTGAATGCTTTTGAAAAGTAATGCTAAACAATATCAAAATTACTTGTCAAATTGTCATTACTTTGCAAAATAAAACGAATTTGCCTAATGCTGCTAGCTCTCATTTAGAAACTTATTTGGCAAATATAAAGATCCATAGCAAATATTAGGAGCCACATTTATAATTAATTTTTAATAATTTAAATACTGAATTATATAAGTTACTGCTTATTCTTGTAAAACTAGCTTCTATCGCATCTTATTTTTTGAAAATTTACTTCTTATTTTCTTCAAACTTGATACCACGTATTATCTTGAAGAAAAAATGAGATTTGTAACAAGAGATGGTAGATTCATAACATGAATAACAACTTTCAAACATTCACTCTGAATAACAAAATGGTCAGTCGTTTATAGTCGACAACATCAGCTATAAAATGAAGCGACAAGAATATAATCTGATACAACCATCTGATACAACCATCGACACTGTTTCGGTCAGTTAGAAAAGAAAAAAGGATGCAAGTATTTTGTAGTAAATGGTACCCACACAATAAACATGCAAAACCATTTAACAAAGGTCTTCTCAATTTTGTATAGTCACATTCGAAATTCCAAGTTTCAGAAGACGTCTATATAACTTCCTCTTCAAAAGAAACAGCAAAGACAAACAGTCAAGGTTTCGGTAGTCCTCACGATCATAAAATTTATAAGAGAAGAAATTCCTAAGCTCTTAGCTTTCGTTCGAAAAGGCGCTTCAGAAGGAAAACTTGAAGAACACTCGCTCCGATGAGAGCAGCGGATTCGTATAACGCTTTGTGTACTGCCCTTCGGCTCATTCCTTCATTCACTGCATTGCAAACCTCAAAAACCATAATTAGTAGTATATAATAGAAGATTATCCTATAGATTCATTTTTCCTTGATTTAAATTTCAACACCTTAATGTGCTGTGAGAGCTACACCTTGAATTTTTCTTAATTCTTTTTTGCTCGAGAATTCCAAAGGGGGAAAAAGAACATGACATATTTTTGGAAGTGCCACCTAAGGTTGAAAAGCTAGACAATTTGTAGGTTTAGGCAATTATGTTGTACATAATGCTTCTTATGTGTGTATAAAAAACTAAGAATGATCATGAACACCAAAAAGCATTATACATACGCACACACGCGCGCACATATATATATATAAGCCTCGTTCAATGGCCATGTATTTTGACTTATAATATATATATATATATATATCTAAATCCTACAGATCTAATAATTTAGACTGTGTATCAAAAATTGAGTGAGAACATGTGTTCCCTGGACAAGTCACATATAAAGGAGTATAAAACTGTTCAAGAAACGCGTCTTTGAGACAATTTTTGGCACAAAATTTAAAACGTCAGATCGACATAGATCAATGACTGAAGTGATATGTGATACCTATGGCTTGACGTTCGGTCTGAGCCTCAAGCCAATGTTGTTCAAACTGGATGTTGTATAAAGCCTCCTCCAACTTTTGAATCTGATCCAACACGGGCTTCAAATGTTCTGCAAATAAGCGTACATCTCCATTAGTTCTATATAATGGGCACCCGGGCACCAATAGAAGAATAATTTTGAGCTCGTAAGAGTAAAGGAAAAAGGAAAACAGAATCGCACCATCTTTAGCGTGCTGATCATAATACGAGAAGTGGGCTTCGTGTACATCGAAATCAATGGTTGCGTGATAAGGAGACTTATTAGTGAAGCAGAACTTGTGAACGCCTTGATGGTCGGCCACGAATTCAAACTTCTCGCTGTCTTTGTCACGGAAATCATGAATCTGCTCACCATTAGGCCCTTTCACCTGTTACAATTACCAAAAGATATGTGTAAGCCGGTTAGATGATTTATTTGCAGTCAACTTTGGATAACTCGGGCCTTAATCACCCCACCCCACGTCTATAGTTCTTGGCTAATTCATGAAAGGGCGCGCAAGCTGTGCAGCTGCGCCATCACAACCGTCTGTTAGGTGTGCGATCTACACAAACTAACACGAGCCACAAGCAGCAAAATGGATGGTTATGATAGCGTTAAATACATCTGAGTTCAGCATTTTGCTTCATGAAATACCTAACAATTAGCACATAACTCTAGTATGGTATTTTTACTCGAGGCATGTGTTAATGCAAATATTTCCTTCAAATGAGAAACGTAATTTGAGTGGCACAAGGCCCCTAACAAGGTCCATTTGAATGCATAATGATATATATACATATATTATATGTATTATATAGTGCACAAAGCTCCCTTATTGTGGGGTTTGAAAGGATTTGATGTACGCAACCTTACTCTAGTTTCTAGAGAGGGTGTTTCCAATAGGACAAACCCGTGACCCACGAGATGTCCCACAAAAAAACAAAACCAATGTGAATTGACAACTTTAAAAAAAAAAAAAGAATACGTGAAAGCCGATACAACCAATTCTCATGGTGGAAAAAAAGAAACTTGATCAGAATACACACAAAAAAAGAGGGCAGTTCCCAATAACCTGGCCGTCGAACGGTTGTAAGTGAAACAAGAAAAGAAAAGGGCACCAAACATCTAGCTATTGTCTACAAAAATTCTAAAAGAGTTGAAATATAATTTTGGTAATGACGAGAACTCTTATCTTTTAATCAATGGACTCAAAAATAGATTTTCTAAAGCCCCATATAGCTCACCGAATCTCTAAATGAGTCCAATAATCAGCCTTGTAACATGTCATCTTTTTATAACCTTTTACCCTCGTGTTAAGAAATTCAACAATCCACAACTAGCCCAAAAATATATATTAGCATCTTGTATTAAAATGGTCCTGTTGCAATAAACATAAATTTTATCGTTTGAATAAATAAATACTACAAAAGCATGCACTTGATCTTAAAGCATACATACACCAAGTCATCGTTTCGATATGATTTAAGGTTTCAAGCCAATGGGAAGCCAGCATTTTGCCACAACACAAGGACACTCACACCAATTCTCCTAAATGAGATCCTATCCTAAATTTTAGACAGCAAATGTAAGGGAACGCTTTCACGGATGTATTTAAGACGATTCAACCCCCTGAAAATATGGGGTTTGCTACGGTTTTCCCCTTGAACTCAGGGACAATTGTATTTCTAATTTTAAGTTTAGGGGAGTCTCACGTGGAAGATTCCTCCCATCCCAACCTCTAATTTAAAGTTTGAGCTGTATAGATTAAATTTAAGGGCCGAAGGTAAGCACGTGGGATGACTAAGGGTTTGTTTAGTTGCCGCTAGTAAGCAAATAAGCCAACTTATTCCTAACTGAGAAAAAAGTTGGATACATCAGCTGAGCTTATAGGCCAAAAACGCAAATAAGCTCAGCATATAAGCTGAACTTTTAAGCAAAAAAGCTAAAAAACTGGAGCTTATAAACTGCAACCCAACAAACACTAATATGCATAATTTTAGGGGAACTAAAAAGTATCAGCGATTGGTTCCATGAACACAACAAAAAACAAACTTAGCCTAATTGCAAGCAAATTTCATGACAAAGTTGCAAAGTAGTAAAATTGCGCATATAAATGAATATATAGTCTAATCATGAATTCTTTTGGACGGGTGAACTTACCACAACGTCGACCCCATCAGGAGTGTAATGCCACGAACCCTCAGCCTTAATAACGACAAATGAGAAATGAATGGTGTCTCCCTGGTATTCGACTTTGTGAGAGAAACATTCCTCTCTATCGATCACAAATCTAATCCCAAAAACACCTTGTAGGCTCAATAAAACAGCAAATGTTACCACCACAGCAAATTCAAATGAACCAATTCTCATCTGAAACAAAATGAAATAAATTCAGCATGCGCAGAGATTGTTATAATATTTCAGAACAAGAAGTCAAATAAATAAATAAATAGGAAAATAAAGAAGAAAGAGTATTGGACAGGTAAAAGTAAAACCCTTTTTGATATAACAGGCGGGGATAAACGTTGTTTAATTTTAGGTTTTCAAGGACGAATCAACACGAAACAGCAGACTTATTGGGGAGAAGAATTACCCTCTTTATTCTAAAAGTGAACATAGGACCTTATCATTTTAAATTCTAAAGATCTAAGTAAAAAAATTAATTCAAATACAGCAAAGCAATCCTCACAAAAAAAGTAATAAAATCAGAGATTAAAAAAAAAATAACTTTCAAATCATATTAAAGAAACCCTCCCACCACTATATGTCTATATTTAATATAACCTACAAAAAACTGGAGATTTGCTACAATGTATCCCCTTGAATTTATTAAGGGACTACTGTTCATCCCCTATTCTTATTTGAAGCCAAATCTCAGCCCCTACTTTCGGATTCGATGTGTAGACATTAAAATTTATTTATCATAAATCCCCCCAAACTTCAATTATGGCAGAGAAATCCTTCAAAAAAATTCCCAAAATCTACAAAAAAAAACTAATTCAACTGTGGCAGAGCAATTCTCCAAAAAAAAAAAAAAGTAAAAAATTAAAAAAAAAAAAAATAAACTTTAAAAACAAATGAAAGAAACCCTCCATCACCATACCTAATACAATTTAACCTACTAAAAACTAGGGTATTTGCTACAATAAATCCCCTTGAATCCCCAATTCTATTTTCAAATTTAGGGTATCCGCATGGACATTCTCCAAATCTCAGCCTCTAATTTAGAGTTTGAGGTATAGGGATTAAAATTCATGGATTAGAAATCCCCCCAAAATTCCACACAAACATATAAACAAAATAATCACTGTAGAGATCACTAGGTTTTAAGCTTTGTAAGGCGGATAAACACAAAACAACAGATTTATTAAGGGAAAACAAAAATAACAAAAAGGAATTTACCATTACAAAATCGGTAGATCGAAGCAAAACAAAGGCTTCTGATAAATCTATGAACTCGTAAACCAGGGTTTGTCTCTTTTTTTTGTTTTGTTTTGTTTTTTAAGGGTGTTTTTTGGGATTCTCAAACTGGTTGTGTTTTGTTTTATGGGTTTTTAGTTTGTGTTTTGACTTTTATTTGTTTCACTTAAAGAGGGATTTATTGGGTGAAACTATCGCACATCGAGTGTGATCTGTTATCTCCAGTAAAATTACTCCACGTGTCAATGTCCTTACAAAAAGGCTTGTTTATATATCGCAAAAATTATATATAATATGGGCTTAATTTATTTGAGTTTCTAGAGTAATTTAGTAAAATACATCTCTTTCGAATATTATTTATTAACATCAGTTTGTTGTGAAAATATTGAAGAAAATTAGGTTGTTACTCCCTCAGTCCCAAAATAAATATATGTGTTTCTATATTGGTACGTCACAAAATAATATTTATTTTTTAAAATAAGTTGAACAAATATTTAAACTTTATAAATTGTCTTTTTATATTAAATATGTTTTGGTAATTGTATATATTAAAATCATTAGATGCAAAATTTGTAAATTTAAAAGTTATTTAATATTTTTGAATTATTTAATGATTTAATTGTTAAAATTTTAATTTTTCAATACAAGATAATTTTTTTGAGACTGAATAAGTATTATGAACTCTTAGTTGTGAATGATTTGTTTGTTGAACCCGTTGCTGAGGAATGTCAAGTTAATGTTTGATAGAATAACACCGAGTTAAATAGGTTCAATCACAAAGTAGTGTTGTTGCAGACATGTTTTATTAACGTAACATTGCGGACGGTGGGTTCAATTAACAACTAATTCCAAACGATGGTACATATGAACAGCAAGGTCGGCCCGGGAATGGGGGTTATCTAAAGCGAAACATAAATTGATTACCCATTTTGTCTTCTCCTCTGTTTTATGGAAAGATTAAAAAATATATATATTGCAAGAGTTAATAGAACAGAACTTTATGTTGCCCCCCATATTTGGTCCAGGATAAGATGATTGATTGGTCTGCCTTACCTTTGGGCGGGGTCTGATGAATATGCCGGTTTTATAAATAGTTTCAAAATAAGTTAGTTTTGGTAAATAAATTTAAAAGGATATAAATTTATACATATTTTACTATTAATGAATAATCTATCTGAAATGTGTAAGTAGTATTTGTCCTATTTGTCAATTAATATTTATCCTATCCATTTTAAAACTAGCTTATTTTGATAGATAATCCTCTAAACTATGTGATATCATCATGGTCTGTATATTCGCAAATTTTTTCCGCTTCATACACGTACATAACTACAATCGAAAAATAAATAAATTTCTTGAACCTAAAAAAAATACACATATTTTTCACATATCTCATATAACCCACGTTTAATTTACAATCATTTGGCTTTTTTCCCGTTTTAAAGATACAAAAAAATAAAAAATTGTGAATACGAAATTATTACAGTTTAGATAGTTTTTAATGTAATTTATATCTTACTCATAAATTTTGAAACATACTTTTACCAAAAAAAATAAAAAAAGTATCGAACTTGTTAGTATCTTATGACATTCTTCTGTGGTTACATATTTTATTAACTATGTTGGTATGTCCATTTTTTTTCCTCATATTTTAGGATTATACAATTTTAATCCTAAATTTTTTATATTATGCATTTTTGGTCTCTAAATCTAGACCCACCACAATTTTAACTTAACACAAATTAAAGTTCATGGAAATTATTAATAGCATGATATCTTATCATGTACACATACTAATTAGTAAATACAACTTGTACATATGGGTGACATGACTAATTTTGAACCGTATTATAAGCATGTATGACTATCATGTAATAATTAGTATGTTTGCATATAATTATTATTTTTTAATGATAGATAATTCTCGATTTAGTGACCAATATTAGAAATATGAACTAAACTTATTAAATAGAAAAAAAAGTATTGGCAAAAAATTTCATTTACAATTTAAATTATATTTTCATTTGTTCAATTATGTGGGTATTAAGACAGGAATTGAACCCTCCTCTGGGTGATTTCAAAGCTTTAAAGCTCTAATTATTTAATTAATTTTAATCACTTAAATTTTTTCTAAGCTTAGCATAGAGAGGCTTGCAAGGTGCTATTATAAATTTCCAAGAGATAGTTCCACGTGAACATAAAAGACTTGATAAACAAAAATTTCGCCCATTCATAGCTTTTAAGCAAATAAATTAATTTATTTTTATCTAAAAAAAAAAATAGATGTATCCAATTAAAATTTTTTATTTTATTTAAATTAAAATAATAAATAAGCACTGCTTAAAAACTGAGCAGCCAAATGTTATTCAATTTTTAAGCGCCTTAGAATCCAACCAAATAAGTTATTAATAAGTAATCATTCTTTCTAAGAGAATAAACTGTCTCTCATAAACTAAATTGAAGTTGAAAGAGTTGTACAATGAAACGGGGGAACAATGAATGATGTTCAAATTTGAAAGGTATATAAACGTTTTTGGGTATTGGTTTTTCGTGTTTAGTCGGTCCCAGTCTTCTCCTCCTCCCTTCGCGCCTCGTATTTAGCCATGTGGTCAATTTCGTCCTCACGCCCGATGCTCTTCAAGTACTTTAGGAATGCTCGGTCGTAGCTTTCAATTGCGGACCTTATCAAGGCAGTGGTTGCTCTCGTCCTTTCTACGCCATCATTATTGGCAAGGGCAGCGTCGTACTGAGCTAGGACTGACGCTCTCTTCAACTTTGCTTCCTCCGCAGAATAGGAGATGTCAGCGTTGCTTTCCTTGTCGTCCTTGATGGTTGCCAACAATGGCCCCACCAGGCTCCTCGCGGCCCTATATGACCGAAACACATTATTATTAGGGAATGATGCGATAGCCAATACCCCGAGATGGTGGTAAGGAGGCCATTGACAGGGTGCTAGTGGTCATGGCGATAGAAGATGGCATCATCACGATCTCGAGTAACAATGCCTTGCCGGATAGATGAAATAAAGATCATTTTTTATCCAATGGAGACGGGAAAAAAAATGAACTTTATGGCGAATAATAGGTTTTGACAGATTAATCGACTTGTAATCCATTTCATAATACACACACAAATCATACCAATAGAGAAATCGTCGAATAAGGTAGTGAAAAAATAGAAATCTCAAAATCTACATAAACGATTTAATCGAGTACGAAGGGGCAATTCCCTCAAAACTTCACGCAAAAAATACGTACTCAGTGCCGAAACTCCCGCCCTGTGGGGTCTAGAAAAGGAAATATCTAGGCGGACTTTCCCCTGCTTTATAGGAAGACTAATTCAAACTCGCGACCACCAGCACACAATGGAGAGACTCCACCATTATGTTAGGTTGGCCCTTCTCAAAACTTCACACATTAAAACAATAACTCTCAAATCAAGTCCAAAAACCCTTAATTTCCAATAAGCAAAGACTCAAAAAAGATCTGAACTTTAAGATGAATTGGGTTTGTTAGACATGTAACTCATCTGAAAAAAAATACCCACTGAGAAATCTTACAACATTTACAGTGAAAGTGAAACCAACAATTCTCAAAATCAACATAAAATCAAATCAATTACTGCAAGGAAATCCCCCCAAAATCCTTTTCAGTACACATCCGCATCATACGCTACACGTTACTAACCTTCTAAACAACAGACTCGCGTCTCCTTTTCTCAACTCAGAGAAAAATGCCACAAAGCATAACGGAACTTGATGAGGTTGTCAAGAGAAACGCGTTTACGCAAACATAAACCACCAAGGATTGACACAAGATAGTCAGTCTCACATGGGCAGACGAACACACAAATAAGTGCAGCATGAAGAAACTCAGAACCGTTTCGAGAATATACATCAAGCTTCATATTGGCATATGTTGCACGAAAACTAGATTTACGAAGGAGCCACCGATGTCACCAAGAAGTCCTAAAATGACAATACAAATTCGTTATTAAGTTCGAGTTGCAATTCTACATTACTTAACTTCCTAGTGTTGCTAATCTTAGAAGGAACTAAGAATAAGAAGAAATTGTATGAGAAGCCTGTCACCCTTCTCGTTAATATTGGAAAAGTTCATAAGATTTTTATGTCAAATTCGCCATTTTTCTAAAATACCTATCTTGCGGCCTCCCTAAAAGAATAGTAACTCTTTACACAGATTACAGAATAATTGAACTTCGGCATCCTACATAAAAATTTTGTGTCCGCCAATGCTTTAACCAGCCATTGGAAAGAATTAATGAAACATCCTTTAAAGCTAGCACAGTGCAATTTTGATAATTGCTAATTTGGTGTTAAGGTTTCGGAGGGTAAGAGGAAAATCGTGTATACGGTTGTGGGTAAATGTTTCAATAACTATTATTGGTTTTGATTTTCTATAAAAGTTTTTGTTAATACATTTTTGTTTCTAATTTTTTATATTTATTGTAAGTTTAGATTTAGTGAGATTGGGATCATGTCATGAAAAAAAAAAGGGGGGGCAGGATTGCCGCGGCTGAGCATGAGTTACAGCATTCTGCTGCTTGATTTTCGGCTGCATGATTTAAATCTAATAGTTCAGATTTAATTTATTCATAATTTAAAAAAAAAATAAATACCTAATTCAAATTTGGACTATTGGATTTAAATCCGGTGGTCAAAAATTAAACAACAGCATGCTACGACACTTGCTCCTAAAAAAATTATTGATGAATATTTAAACTTTTGGTATGGTGCAAAAAAAAAAAAATAATATTAATTAGGATAATGATTATAAAATTTGTAAGAATACTAAATTGGTAGCAATCATATCATAAATATATTAATTTCATTATAGAATTTTGATTGCTAAATTAATGTGAGCGCATGTCAAAGAAAGATACACGCAGCGATTAGAACAAAAATATTGGAATACATAACTTTTATTTTAATAAGAATATGTATTCTTTGGATTATTTGGTTCATTTATTATATTGGTACGATGGACCGACTATATCTAATTTGTTTTGTATTTTGTATTGAATAAACATGTTACTTTGGTTGAAAAAAACTAACTAGGAATCAAATTGGTTAGAGAAGATAAATGGCAAGTGATTTAATTTTCAGTTTTTATAAACTTTTTCGAGACAGGCTAAATATATGTGGTATGTATATGCTAGTATATGTATTATGTATATATGTACATTATATAATTAATAGAGTTAAAAAAAAACTTTGTTAGGAAAACACCTCTTGACTAAAATTCGGTTTCATCTCCATTAATTATTTTTCATCTCCATTAATTATAAGTGTTGAAATGTCCGAAGCTACTTGAATTTGCTAGCTACTCCTAAATTATCGAACATACCATCCACAATCACACTTCTAGAGTTAATGCTCTCGGCTTATTCGAGTTCTGCTCAATATAAGCTCAGCTCAATCGAATTTAAACAAGCCTAACTGAGCTTAAGCCTAATATTTTTCAGCTTGACTTGTGCTCGAGCGAACCAAAAATTGACTTGCCTACATGTATATAAATATAAATTTTTGCATACATGCACCCATGGGCTGATGATTGAACATAACTTCTTTACAATTTTAAATATTTATCACTGTGCAAAATAAGTTGGAAGTTAGCGAAATATGAAAAAATAAAGCGCCATTTGAAAAAAATTAAACGTGCCAAATATTATTAAAAAATAGAGTTCTAAATGTCACAATATCAGGAGATATAGTTAACTTTTATTATCTTAATAAAAATGGTACAGAAAAAACTTATTAGTACAATAGAGTTGCTATCCTTAATTCATTAGCAAGAATTGAAATTGTGTTTTAACCCCAAAACATTGAACTAGTACATATAGAAAGAGCTAATAAAACCGATTTCACCATCACGGATCTCGGGAGTTTCCCCGCATCGTTCCTAAAGAAAAGCGCTACGTATAACGGAAAATTTATGAAAACTAAAACCCCGCATAAAAGAATCTGTAAAACCATAGATTCATATGCGTATACTCGCCAACCGGTCACCATTCCACTGGCAACCCAAACAAGGGAGATCAGATTCAGCATTGCAATTGATGCCAAAATCGTGAACATGGGAAAATCAGCTCCGAATTCCATCACCTCCCGCTCGTACCTCGTTATAACTTCGGGGTCGGACACTTTGTTCGTGACTACGAATTTTGTTTCTGCTAGTCCGGCTAATTTCAAGATCGTGTCGACAAAAGCGAATAGAAACGAGGTTGTTCGTTTATAAAGCCACATTCTTTGGTCATTCCACCAGCCTTTGATTGTTCCACCGGAGCATAGGAACTCCATCAGGCTGCAAGTGTACTTAGCTATAGCTACGTATGCAAACGGTATGATCCACGAGCTCGAGACCTAAGTTTATGCACCAAAACTTACAAGTCAGTTGTGTTATGAGTAATGATACACTGATATATGTAAAGGAAATCACATAAAAAAACTGTAGAAACACCCATATATCTGGTGCATTGATCTTGTTCAGTTTTTGCACATGATCGTTGCTTCGTAAATCATTTCCTTTTGTGATTAATGATATTTCGAAAACCCAATTTGGATTTTTATGGTTTTTTTCTAGCTGTATTTTCCATTCATCCGACGAAACTAGAACGTAAAAAATTTCAGAACAAAAAGAGATCTAACCTGCGGAAACAAGGGAACGCCTCGGAGGAGATAAAGGGTAGGGACAGTACAGTAAAACAGCACAGCGAAGCTATTCGGAACCCAAAGACAATAGGTACAATATCCCAATATAAGGCCCGGACTGATTTTCCCGAGTCCGTAAACTGCAGGGCTATACTTAGAAAGCAAAACTTGAAAATCGCCTTCGGACCATCTCTTATGTTGTATCAGTGTTTGGTCTAACGATGTCGGAGCTAGGCCTAGGAACCCTGGCCTTGTCGGGTTGTAGAATATCGATTTCCAACCCCTGCATTGGATCGATAGCCCCGTAATCACATCTTCTACCGGACAACCATATTTCAACCCCATCTGCAAAGAACATATATCTCATCAATATTAATTAGCGTTTAATTATTTTTTTTGCAACTTGTAAGCAAATAAGTCAACTTATTTTTGGCTAAGAAAAAAACTGGATGCATCTAGCTTAAAACTTCCAATTTATTTAGGTCAAAGCAATAAATAAGCCAGTTTAAAAACTGAGCAATCAAACACTGTCCAATTTTTAAACACACAAGTCAAAACATTGGAGCTTATAAGCTGCAACAAACAAGAACTAAGCTGCTAGTGCAATATAAACATATATATATATTTTTTGAAATGGTGATGTTCCTTGTGGTTATTTTATTTGAAATCATTTGCAACTTTGGGTCGCCACATCTGCAATTTCATGATTTCAACCGACTCGAGTAAACACACAGAGTTTGTTTGATTACAGTTTTTAAGCGAAAAAAAGAAACTAATTTTTCGGTATTAAAAAGCTAGATGCATTCATATTAAAGCTTCTAGCTTTTTTCAGCATAAAACAACAAAAAAAAAACCTCAGGTAAAAAGCAAAAACTCAGGTTAAAACTAAATGCACACCAATTTTTAAGAAAAAAAAGTGGAAAAAACTTGTACTTGAAGGTTGCAAACAAACAAGCCCTACTATACCTCCTTTCCCCATTGAGTGTTGTCTTCAAATGTACAAATTGCAAGGGCCTTGAATCTCTCCTCTAATTCCTCGACACTTTCTTGTGTGCTTTTATCGTTATCGTCTCTCCATTCCATTTTGCTTTCATTGTTAAATTTTCTACCGCATAGAGTGTCTCTTCGATGGAAGCAACCAGTTCCAATATAAAGAGGACCTCCATACCCATCCAAACCATGGAAATCCACCTTCATTTTCCAATTTCCAAAACAAAATAGCAAAAAAGAAAAATATATATGATAACTTATGTGAAGCAAAGAGTAAAGTTTTAAAAAACGTAACAACTGTGTTAGCTTGTTTTAAAACTATTTACCAAAGTAAGTCCATTGACGTGAACAAACATTAGTGTTCATTAATCACGTTATTGGCAATTGCAACATTCGATCATGTCGAATGTACACAAGAATTATTTTACAGGAAATTGTATAAGAATTTTTTTTTTTGGTACAGAATTACAATGAAAAGAATTATTGTATTGACAGGACTTGCACAAACTTGTATTACGATTGCCAATGATGTGTTAATTGAATATACCGTTGAAAATGGTGAGTTCATGTGGCCATGATTACATTAGTAAACGGTTTAAAAGTAAGCTAGTTTTAGTAACTGAGTTTAAAGCTGGCTTATTTTGGCACTTTACTCACGAAACAACTACCGAGAAATAGTTACTCATCCGGGGCACGATGATTCAACTGACCTCTCTTAGTACTCGTAATGAGCTACCGTATAAGTCATTTCTCGTCAAGTTCTCGAATATCTGAGGAAACTGCACGAAGGCGATTTCATGTCCCTTTTGTTCGTCCAAAAAGAAGCAAAGTGCATCTCGCACTGATTGAGAACTGTTCGAGTACATGTCACAGTCGACGTTCAGGATTATTTTCCCGTTGCTAATTCCTGATGACACCCTAATCTACACATTCAATTTCTAAACAAAATAAATTCAGGGAAATAGCATTTTGATTATAATTCCAGTATAAAAATCTCAAAATAGGAACTTAATCAATTACCAGTGCGTTCATAGCTCCGGCTTTGAAGTTGTGGAAATGCGTGGGTCTTTTTTCCCTGGCCAAATATACTAGAGTTGGCAATACACATCCTTCAATATCCTTCGCATTTGGGTCTCTACCATCAATAAGTATCTGAAAGAAAATCAAGCTATCGATTATTGAACTTTCGTTCCAAAAAATCGAATACTTTTATGAAATTAGGATAAGAGTTCCCGCTCAGTTAGTGCCACTTTGGATGGTTAAAGTTCGTTTTTACAAAAGTTGCGTATAACAATGGGATTCAAGAATCATACTTGAAGAATGGCATCATAATTGCCTCTGGATGAAAACGAGTTCCATTGGGAAAATCCTTTGTATTCTGTGCGTATGTTTTCCGGGATTTGTCGAAGCCTGGTTGCAGTTGTGATTCGGTGTTCCACATATTCGTATAACTTCTGTTGAAGAAAGTTAGACAAGCTATGATAAATACCAACAAAATTCATATTAGTAATATAAGTAACCAACTGATAAGTGCCTACACTTTACCTATGTGCTTCCCTTTTTGCAGAAAAAATGAAGTGATGTTAAATTTAAGCCTGAAACTAATTTTTATAACCCAAGTCACCAAATCTTTCGTGTATAGGGGACGCTTCTACTCTCACTTTCGCTCAGGCTCTCATCTTATTTTGAACTACAGGTTTGATGCCCGCTCTCGCTCTCGCTCTCGCTCTCGCTCTCGCTCCCGCTCCTACTCCTACTCCGCGCATCGATGAATTAGTTTATGACATTGGGTCAAGTGAATTACACGAGACTCCTATCTTTGCGTAGAATCTATCTTCATTGTGTCTTTGCAAACATGCCCATCCATGTCCCTGTAATTTTATTGTCGTTTTCTATTCGCATGTGCGTGTAATTGAAAAGGCTTACCTTTACAAATAGATATGAAGCTTAAAGAAAAATACTCGCATTTTGACACATTCTAAAGAATGTTTGTATGTTTCATGGTTTTTAGCCATTTTCTACGATAAACTTTCGAAAACATATTTTCAAATAAGGAATAATATATTTTTAGGAATTTTATAATATAAATTATATAACTAGTAAAAGTTTCGGAACATACTTATTAAAAATTGATATTAAATCCATCTGTATAACAGAACATTGTTTTCACATCCCGTACTTTACTGACTATGTGTTACTCACAAAAATCTCTCCCCCGCAGTAAGTTGTTTCGATAAGTGCTCGAATGGCTTGTTGAAAACACAAAACAAGGTGGGTGTGATTCCTCACCTTAGTTTCAGGCTTTCTTTGATACTGTATGCCAATTTCAAAGCGGTAAAGAAACAAAGCAAAAATAAATAACAAAACATTTTATTACTCAATTCAAATGCTTCGATTACAATTGTGAAATGGTTTACAGGTGCGGAGATGGCTTCGAACTACTCTACTACTACTCCTAAGATAAATTACTAAATAAGACCCTAGTTGGGAGAGTTCGATTAGATTGTTTCTTATGAGTTGTTCCTTGGCTTTCATATAATTAACTACGCAATAGCCTCCAATTGCTCTTCCTTGCTATTATTCGCACGAGTTAATCCTACGGTGGCAATTTGAAATCTTTATTTGACTGTTTTGTCGCTTTTGATGTAAATGGGACACGTGCCGCACACTACCCACACGTTGGCACTTTTATTGTCAAGTTTTTGCCTGCATTTTATACCGGTTAAACCAGTGGCACCATTTTATTATGTTTCGTGCCAATTAATCTTTAAAGAAATAGGTTCAAAACGGATTCCAACCATGCAAAAACGACTTATCCCTTGTGATTAAATTAACTAAATCAGTGAATTTACTTCTAGCTTCTTTGTTCACGGGATAACCCTTTTTAGTTTGGTTAAATTACTAATTTAATTTTTGTACTTTTTATGACAATTAATCAACCTTTGTTAGGCTTAATTAAGTTACACAACCTTATAATAATTCGAAGTCCCAGATTGAACTTCTAATCATTAATTAATCCTTTTATTTAGGCCTAATTAATTGAAAAGTCATGTATGTAATTTAATTAAAAGGCGACGTTAACAATCATTAAATTAATTAAAAATTCGTGTTCAGATTTTTAATTACTAATTAATCAATCCTTTGGTATAGGCTTAATTAAAAGTGATGCAAACACTATGCTATTAAGAAATCATATGGAGTTTGCTTTTCCACGAGTAAAGTTGGAATCTAACACCAGAATAAGTAGTGTAAGGGTAATAAATAGTTTTTGAACCACATAAATAAAATTAAGAATAACAAAATTTGGGATATTTTTGTAATTGTGTAGATTAGATTATTTTTCTGTGGCCATAAACTGTGTCTCATATGACACCATTAGTATTGGTGTTAGAAAACCTTGACCCTTTCAACAATCGAATAATAAAAACCAATTATTCTTAATATCACTAAAAAAACTATTGTAATTTCTTAAAGTGGGCCCACATTCATTTGGTAGATTAGATCACTACCTCTCCATAAATGATTAGAATAATTCTACTACTCAATAATGTGGAGTAATGGGACTAACAAAATAGATTATGTTATAATCATTCTACTATTTTCTGATCTCTTTTTGTGCTTTCTTATGCGCCTTTTCCTCTTCATCTTCTTCTCTTATTTATACACAAAATTTGTGAGTTATAAGTTAAAATGGTGTGTCATGCTTGCATAGCGCATAGTGTTTACAATTGGGTTCATCATTGCATTAGCCACAGTAAAATATCACATCAACAATAATTCAGATTAGAAGTTATCTATGATTTCACTATCTAAATTCTTTTCCAAATTATTACTAACATTTTTTTTTTTAAAAAAAAGAGTCAATAATGGTTGGTTGCCTCCTGCTCTTGTTTGGATATCATATACAAGAATTGGTTGATTTTTTCACCTAATCTTGTTTGGATAATAGGAAGAAGGGATTATGGAGCACATTGTCAAATATTTAAGTGTAAATTATACTAATGGTCCCCATATTTTGAACCCGGATTATATGTGATAGAAGTGTGATTAATTCCTAATTACCTTGATAGAGACAAGCTCCTTAGCATGATTAGCATCAAAATTAGAGTCCAAATTAACCGAGACGAAATAAGCCGCGGGCGACCTCGGCTCTACGTTATATTTCTTGCAATAAGGTAGCCAGTGCTTAGCAAAGCGAGAGGCCTCCATTAGAGCATAGAAAGTGAGCTCGGATCCAGCATCATCTGAAAGGTACACGGATAGCTTATGAGGCGGGTAATCGTAGGCCATTACTGATAACACCGTATTGATCACCATCATCGGTGGTTCGATCACAGGGTCTGCGGTGCATACAAATATATCCACTTTGGGCAATGCATTCTCGTACCTATTAGCACGGACAAAATTGAACACTTTTCATATTGTTTTAATTTCACAAAATTCTTTTTTGTAAGCAACACTTTACAATGGTATATTTGAAGTATTTATCTTAAACTAGCTGGACCTTCATGTTGGATACTTCCGGTCCCTTTTTGGGATTTGTTTGTTTGCAGCTTTTAAGCAAATAAATAGACTTATTTCTGATTAAAAAACAACCGAAAGCTTCTATGTTAACACTTTCAACTGATTTAGACTAAAATAACAAATTAGCTCAACTTAAAAGAAGCATCGTTCAACAAGCAAAAAAAATTAAAAAACTATATTCTTTATACTGCAAACAAATAACCCTTTAGTAAAAAATAAATAATTTATTTGCTTAAAAATTGCAATCAAATAACAATCAGACAAACCATGACCCCAAAAATAATAAAAATACAAACATAAAATAATACAAAAAAATGGGGACCTGTGTGAGAGCCTATCCTTGAAGGTGTAGCGGTGGATCTGGTTCCACCGGAGCGACTGAGTTACGATCCAGTACAACCCGAACCACAGCTCAGCCATGAACACACCAATCCAAGCCCATCTCCCAGCAGCTTCTCCAAATTTTGGTAGGTGAGTGGCTCTGTATATATATATCAAAACTATACATACAAAAACTGTAGTTGCAAACACTCTGTATGCGAGCCTACCCTTTGCTTGCCTAGTCTCAAACAGGGGAATACACCCACCATTCTCACTTCCCATCCCCATTCCTCTCT